>CM060676.1:79564075-79847285 GCA_030686995.1 Artemisia argyi
ACGAAACCCCTAGTACACCCCTCCGAGCCTATCTTTTCGTTTCTAACTTTAAGCATCTTACTTAAAGGAAGAATTTGTTACAACCCACTTAAATGTACACCTAAATCGCCTTAGCCTTCTATGTATGCACTCATCTTTAGTGCATTATTGTTATTTGTTTAAACCCTTAGTTAATTATATAATTGATTACATGATTGCTAAGTCAAGTCATATCTTGTACATATTGTTTTGGGACGATTGGGACTCATGGGTAAAGTACTAATGTTATGGAGTAATGGGGAAGAACGTCATATATTACCCCCATATGTGCGTTAATCTTAAAAGTACTCCAAGTGTTTTGATTATCTTGATTCGAGTCATTAAAGTAGTTTATTGTAAAGTATGTAAAAATTCAAGTGTAAGGGGAATGTACATTCCCTATGATGTATTATTTTGGATGGTAGGGCAAGAGTGTAAGAAAAAAAATCAAAAAAAAAATTAAAAAAAAAGTAGAAAAAGAAAAACAAAAAGAAAAAAAACATACGGACTACCATCCCGTTTCATTCTATGTTTATTTTGTGTTCTTGTAATTTTTTTTTATTAGCTTAAGTCGAGTCTAGTCTTGGCTTAGCAACGCCATATTGTACATGTAAGTAACCAAGATGATTAACTCGCCACCAGTAAATATTGCCTTTATCCAACAAAACCATGTATTCCATATCCCTACACCTAACGTTATAACCCTTTAAAAGACCTCTTTGATAGTTTATTCTAGGTGCTTACGCCAAGTGGTGGAGGTTTGTTCCTTTCCCAAGCCTGTGGCAATCTATTTTTCTATGACAGGTAGTGAGAGATGTTTTCCATTTCCATATTGTGATATATACTTTATTACACCCGAGAGATGTGAGTATCTAAACACTATTTGTGAGGTGCTAGTGTATGACCTCCGTGCTTGTCTTTGGTCTTTAGTGGAACGATTATTTGTTGTAATTACTTTTATATTAGTGTTAAATGACCCCTACCTTGTATTTTGATTAGAATAAAATCGCATTTTATTAAGGACAAGCAAATCTCAAGTGTAAGGGTATTTGATGAGTCGAAAATTGAACCATTTTTAGGGGGTCATTTAAGCCCGAATTCGAATTTATTTGATCAAATATTGCCCTAAATCGTTCCTTTTGTCATTTTAGGTACTTTTGGAGTGAAATCTGGAAAAGGAAGCATTTTGGACGTTTTTGGAGCATAAAGTGAAGAAAACGGCAAAGTCTTAATTTTCCTTGCTGAGAACAGTACCTGACGGCGTCACAAGCTTCTACATGACGGCGTCAAGAGCAATACAAGAGGTGGAAGTGGATGATACACGTGACGATCAAGAAAGTTTTGTACTAAGGAGATGACGGCGTCACCCAAGGCCGTCATGGTCCATATATTAATGACGGTCCAGAAGAAAATTACACATGACGGCGCCAAAAGTGGATCTAGGCAATCCGATTACATTATGGGCAGCGAGTTGACGGCGTCACATGTTTACACATGACTCCGTCACCCTGTATAATCTATATATAGTTTTCCAAATTTCATTCTTTGGTGTGCAACTTTGAGGGAAAAACCCTATGTCGAATTTTTCCATCTTTTTCAAGGGTTTCAAACCTTTGAACTTTTCATGTCAATTTGAGATAAGTACTCTTTCAATTCAATCAATATGTCTATGTGTTGCTTGAATATATCTTACACTTGTCTTCAATTTAACATGCTCGGCTAGATCTCTTTTTTGTTTGCTTAGATGTAGTGAAACCTAGATGTTAATTATGGGTTGATTGTTTGTTTATAGTTTTTACGCATGATTGTATTCGATGTTAGGCTTAAGAAAACTGGCAGACTTCCATTGGTAACATGCTTGAACGTCTTAAGAAACATGATCAGAGGTGTACTATGATTTTTGGTTGTATTTAATGCGTAGGAGAATTCTAATGATCCCATGTTAGGAGCTTCTAACGGCTCGACATAGGAGTGAAGTAGGATCCTATAGAGTTAGGGAATATTGTACATGGCTCTACAACTAGTATTAAGGAATACGACCCGTCATCCATGCAATTGTAACAAGTTATCAACCTGTAAAAGATATCTAGGGAGTAATGAAACCTAACTAAACACAACTTTTCCTATCATTGTTTACACCACTAGTATAATTAGTTTCATTTTCATTTCTGTTATTTTATTTTGATTGCATCTTTAGTCATTTGGGTTAGTTGATTAGCAACTAATTCCGCCCACTCTTCCAAAACTGAGATTTTTATTTGCTTTTATAAAACATAAAAATACAAAAAGAATCATCCCTCATCCTTAGACTTAATTTAGGAGACTTTCTAATCCTAGCGAAAATATTCCTGAGTTGAACGATCAATCCCCCGGTACTTGTCACTATACTATACTACAACGATCAGGTACACTGCCTGGTGGGGGTTGTAAGCTTCTCGAGATCCCTCGAGAGGTAAAGCCTGGTGCGATTCCCACGTATCAACAACATTATTACATAGGAGCATAGCCTCTTTACATTAGGAATTTCCTTTGACTGATCTTGGTCCGCTAAACTACTTTATGGGTATCTCTATCACACGTTCTTCCAACGGGATGTTTCTCAGTCATAAAAAGTATGCATCGAAGATTCTTTATAGCGCTGATATGCGCAACTGTCATTCGTACAGGACTCCTGTTGATACAGAGTCTAAGTAGGGTGCTGATGGTTCCCTGGTCTCTAATAGAACTCTTATCAGAGTCTTTCCGGGGCTTTACTGTACCTCACATTTACTAGACCTAAATTCTCTTATGCGATTCAGCAAATTTGTTTATATATGCATGATCCTTGGGAGCCTCATCTTGTCGCTCTCAAGAAGATTTTAGGGTATGTTTGTAGCACTATGGATTATGATCTACAGCTGTATTCTGCCTTGACTTCTTCTTTGGTTGCTTATTCAGATGCTGATTAGGCAGGTTGTCCGACCACTCCACGTTCTACTTCAGGTTAATGTGTTTTCCTTGGCTCTTCTGTCTTTGTCTTCCAAGAGGTAGTACAATCTGTGCCACTCTAGTGCTGAGAGCGAGTATCGTGGCGTTGCTAACGTGGTGGCTGAGACTTACTTGTTGCAGAATCTTCTTCTAGAGCCGCACTCTCCTCTCCATTCAGCTACTGTGGTTTATTGTGATAATGTCAGTGCAATATATTTATCTTCTAATCCGCACATCGAGATTGACATTCACTTTGTTCAGGATCAAGTTGCGACTAGACAGGTTCGCGTCTTGCATGTTCCCTCCTGTTATCAGTATGCCGACATTTTCACTATGGGACTTCCGTTTGCATTATTTGATGAGTTCCAGACCAGTTTGAGCATTCTGCGTCCTCCTGCTCCAACTGCAGGGGGCTATTAGTGGACTATTATTATGTAGGTATTATGTAAGAATGTGTTAGAGTATTGGGCCAAGCCCAATCAGTTAGCATCCATGTATTTATATACTTAGGGCCCGTTTGGTTTATAAGTGGGGTTGGATTCGGTATAAGATTTGGATTTGGAGTTGGTTTAGGAAAGAGAAAATGTCTTTATTTAAATATATTTAATAATAAATTTTAAATAAATAAATTATATAAATAATAAAATAGCAAAAATGGAAGTATAAGAAAAACTAAAAAGGTTCACATATAGAGAGTGAAAATTAGACACGGCCCACAAATATAATCAATCCCACTTGAAACCAAGGTAAGTGGCCTACTATCACTTCTATCATTCAAGTCTCATTCCTTTATTTAAAAGAGTAAACTAAACAATTAAATATTGTCTTGTCAAACTAAAACCCATTCCACACCCTTAAACTAAACGGCCCTTTATAATCTCTATTACGGTTATGCTATACATATACATCTTTTATATAATATGAGAACTCACTTTTGGCCAAATCGAGGGATTCGATTAACCAATGGGAGGGCTCCATTTTGAAATTGAGACCTCTCATTGGTCAATTGGTTTTGCAATCGAGAGAATGTCGGAGCGCCAAAAGTGTTTTTTGAGGGGCCTCCCAAAACATAGACGTATCAAAAATGTGAATAAAAAAATCTTTTGAAATCAGGTGTGTTTTCTGAAACTTTGGTGTCCTGGGGTCTCTGGCAGTATGAGAGGCACCTTCTAGAATGTTTTAAAAACGATGGTTATCGTCTCCAATATCTTTTCTATATTTGAATTACGCATTATCTTTTGGCCCACGGTTGTGAAACCCTAATCCTGAGCTTATATATAGTCGCCAAATGTGGGTGCTCATTGTTCATCAGACTTTCAATTGTTTTGCTTTCGTTTTCTTGTCACATATTTTTGTTATAGGCTATATAATTATCAGAATTATAGAAATATAATAGGTATATAGCCCTAATTCTGATTGGTTATCATTTCTTTTTCTTTCGTTTTCTTATACCAGTTATATATACTAGGTATGGAACCCTAGATCTGATTCGCTGTCGTTTGTTATTATTTATTTTTTGGTTTTTCTATATTGATTTATATTTTGTTTGTTGAATTAATTATTGTTATATTTATTTCTTTCTTATGCGTTTGTGTAGAGCCCTAATTCTGATTGGTTATCGTTTTTTTTGGCAGGTGTATGCTGTAGATTTCATTGTTACTAAGTATGGAACCCTAAATCTGATTTGTTGTAGTTTTTTATTATTTTATTATTTTGTTTTTCCTATATTGATTTATATTTTGTTTGTTTAACTAATTATTGTTGTATTTATTTCTTTCTTATCCGTTTATTTATTTATGATGTTTTTGATTGTTGATTGCATATATTGAACATTTTTTATCGTTTATATCTTTTTTGCTAACCTCTATGGATACTCATTAATTTTTTATATTTGTTTATTGAAGCGATTGGTTACGAAGATTCAGAATGGTCATAAACTTATATTGGTTCCAATGGAGACGGATGGAATAGGCGCTATTGTAATGCTTTTAAGAAATGTTAATCATAAAGGAGGGTTATGTAAAAAACATGTTTGTTGATTACAAGATTATCAGATCATGTCATTGAGGTGAAGATTTTAACAGGAACACATGCAGGAAATATTTCGTATCTTCCACAAATACATTTATAAAGAGGTTTTCTGAAGAAACTATCGCGTTTGTAAATTAATTTTTAATTTCTACAGAATTTTTAGTTTTTGACTTGTGCAACATGTGTTTTTCTTTGAATATCAGAATCAAATATATTTCTTATACGATGTTTTATTCGCGTAACATTATAATATCAGATTCATATGAATCAAAAACATGTCTTCGTCTCATCAGAAGAAAATATCGCCTTTGTGCATAATTATATTATATAGATATATAGTTTATTTTATACGGGCATGTGTGTTTTTGAATTCTAAAGAATTATATCACATACATCAGAAACATGGTTTCACACCATATTTTTCTGATTTTGTTTCACTTTTGTCCGACCTGAGTGATTTGATTAACCAATCAGTTGTGTTTTATGTGTTTCTAATATAATATTTTCTTTACGTGACGTTGATATATCGGATTTAAGTGTAATAGAAACTTGAATATATTATAATTATATAATACTTGGTTTGTATGATGTTAATACATCAACGTCGTATGTATAACAAAATATTTGTATCTTTATCACATCAGACGAAGAGTTTCTGTTTTGTAACTTGAATTTTGAATTTTAGACACTTATATTAAAGATTCGTCTATTTTTTGTTGTGTTTTGGTTTGTACATCACAATACGATTTTTCTTATATGGTAATGTGTATTAGATTCCATTGCGGTTGAGCCCATTATTATAAGAACAACAAATTATGACTCATCGTTATGGTCATATGATCATATTCAATTACATCAGAATTACATTATATTTATTTTTTACATGTATCTTTATCATATCAGACGCAAACTTCCTTTGGATTAAAAGAATTATTTTGTAAATAGAATTGTAAGATTTAGACACTTATGTCAATTAATTGTTTATTTTATTTTATTTTTTTTTCTCCCCGAATTGCACATCACAGCAATGTTTTTCTTATGAAATCTATTGTATTAGAAACATGTTCACATTGTAATTACTCATTTTATATATATTTTTTCATTCCATCTATCACGTGGTTTAAAATTTTAGAATCGTGTCTAGAGCGAATACTAAATGATTTTGTTGATTCATTAAACTTAATTATGTTGTTCGCAGGTTACTTTTATTACTTTAATTAGAGAATATATTTCTCATAAATGAATCAGATAATGACTCAAAAGAATCAGAGGTTAAACATAACACCAGATTAATCTTTATTGAAACATTTATCATAAATTTTAAAATTGAAAATAAGTAGGGGCGTGTTAGTTGGTTTTAAAAATTGTTTCTAAATATATGGATCATGTGTTATCATAAACGTCTCCCATAATATATAGAGGTATATTCTAAAACTGATTTTACCTTTATCAATATCTTTTATATTTCAATTACGTTATCTATCTGGGCACGTATATTTATAAGTTATATTCACCCAATGAGGGTGGTGATGATTTTACATATGTATCGTAATCTACTATTCTTGATCAACTTATATGTGTTTATTGTATTACGTGGTAAAAATGTTGTGTTCCTGATTCGCAATTAAACCTTTGGTAATTGGTATGTATATTTTTAACATTTTATTTGTTTCAGTTTTTGCTAAAGTTACCGTCACTTAGTTTTTAGGTTCGAATTGTAAATAAATATGCATATTAATTGACTCTGACATTACTTTCTGGGTTCGAATGTGTTTATTTTATTTACATTATTGCATATCAATTAAAAAAAATAATAATAATTCAATGTTGTTTATGAGTATATATTTTTTTTATGTTTCCGATTCAACAGAAAAGTTAACACTTTTTTTGTTTATACGTTTATTTTATTGGTACTCTTTTTTTTTAATTTTATTATCAGTAGTAATTTTTTTCAACTAACCACCGCATTTTGTATAAATATAAATTTCTGAATTGCACAATCATATACCCCATCTTTTTTACACATACAGTCAAAAATCCCAATTCCTTCAACAGAATCCCTAATTTCAAAAATCAAAAAAATGGAAACTTCATTAATTCAAGAAAACGTGACGAATGCGCAACAAGATGGTCAACGACAAACACTGCCACAAGAAGAGGGAGTATTAGACTTTCAAATAAAGCCAATTTTAATCTATAAACAAAAGCTTAGGAAAGCCCCACAGGTAAGCAAACGCTTTTCTAAAATTGAAATAGGAAGAAACAACCAAGTTGCAAATGTTTCACCGACAAAAATCAGGAAGGGTATAAACCGATAGTAGATTTTATAAAAAATTGTTGTATTAAGAAAGCATTTGTCCTTCATCCATCTATCATGTATGAATCATATTTAAGGGAATATTGGCACACAACCACATATAATACAGAAATGAAGCTAGTTTCAATGACCATTAAAAAGGGTTCCTTTGAATTGAAATTCGGTGTCAAGACATTCACTAGCATTTGTGGTTTCGATTATCTTTAAAAAGGTTTTGAGTATGATGAAGAACCCTCTTTTGATGATATTCAGGAAACAATGCTAAAAATAGGTTATAAAAAGGCAAATGGGCCAGGCAAAGCGCTTGAACATACTCTTTATAAGTATTTGTTTCCTGTGAAATGGAAATTGCTTATGACCTATATAAGCAGCGGTTTGGGAGGTAATACCGGGTCTTCAGCTCAGTTGAATTATGTGCACCAGCTGATTGCACATAGACTTATCAATGGTCTTAAATTAAACTATAGGCAAATTATTTTTAATGACCTTGCTTCCAAACTGAATGTTGAAGTACGTTTTGCAAAACCAACATATACAAGATTCAATTCTCTTATTTTGGAAAAATTACTTGGGGAAAGTTATGTGAATTGTGATGAAAAGGCTGTGAAACTTCATATAATGGGAAATGCAATATTTAGTGCCAAACCAAAGTCTTCTGAGGTTCCAATCACATCCGCAATGGAAAGGGTATGCCAAAGTCTATCAGAACCTACACATCCATTACAAAATATTGATGGTATTGATAGTGATGGTCATGAGTATTATGGTGATAACTCTGTTGAGCTTGGTGTAGAAAAAAATGATAGGGAAGTAAAGACAAAGTCATGTTCGGGTTTGGTTTATCCAAAGTCAAATGGATCACCATCGACGGTACCGGCAGGTCATTTTGGATATTTATTATTTTCTTGAATCACTTTTGTTGTTGATTTAAAGTTAGTACATATTTGTTGTGTTTGTGTATTTTAAAAATTCCACTAATTATTACAATTTTGGATTTTAGGCTATGGTGATTCCGATTTGTTACAAAAAAAACATGTCTGATTCAGCAAAATAAGGAAAAGGAAGTTCATATGAAATATGTTATCCGTTTTTTTCCCTTTTAAAAAAAAATGAATTTCATGTATCTTTTTCTATATCAGCCAAGATGTGAAATCGGCACAAGCAAATGTATTTAAAGGTATGTTGTTATATTAGTTATCATTCCAATTTAGGGGTATAATATTTTGGATAATTTTTCTAATAACATTAATTGGTTTTGGAATGCTTTTTCGTATATAATTGTATTTGTATATTTAAATGTATTTTGATTGTATTCATATTTTTTATTTATGCGTGCAGATTTGACTAGAAAGTTTCATGATAAACATCATCGTGACTTGTACATGTTAGTTGATTCTTCTAATGATTCACATGAAAGTTCTGACAATGTTGCTGATTCTGTGGATAGAAGGGTTATTAAAGATCCTAAAGTCAATGCAGGTCGTTATAGACTTTTATAATTGTTTTGATTTTATTCACCTAGTTATATGTATTTTAATACAGCTTGAGAATATTAATGTTTTGTTTTTTATTTCGCGTTGTTTCTGAAATAGTTGAAGATGGTCCCGCAAAACCACATGAGAATTTGCTGGAACAGTTTAACAATACGTATCATCACGAGGAAGGAAATGGTGGTAGTTTGTTTGCTTATATTGCTAGAAGACAGGAATCAGCATTGCATTCATTCGTGGATCTAAACGGAGGCGATGATGATGTAATGAATTTGGCTGGAGGTCAAGATGAAGAAGCCAGTGGTAATTCAATTCCTTATGAGAAGGCTCGAAAAACTTCAGCGAATGTTTCTGAAATCAGTGATTTGGCAAAGCAAGTTCGTCTTCTTATAGATCAAATATGTGAACTTCAGAGTGAGCAACTGGCTTTTAAACGTCAACTCATGCAACTTCACAAGCCATCAGTTGCATCCACCACAACATTTGTTGCAGACATTATGAAGGCCTTTCAACCATCATTTTCTTCGATGATGAAAGAAATCAGTGATACAGCATCAAAGCAGAAAGAAATAATATCTGCTGATATTGTTAATGCTTTTGAGCCATCGTTTTCTTCGATAGCCAAAGAAATAAGTGATTTAGCACTGAAACAGAAAGAAACGTTTTCTTCAATGATGAAAGAAGTCAGTGCTTCAACATCAAAGCAGAAAGAAAGAATTGCTGCTGATATTGTCAATGCTTTTGAGTCATCGTTTTCTTCGATAGCAAAAGAAATAAGTGATTTAGCGCTGAAATAGAAAGAAACATTTGGGGAAGTAAATAAATTAACTCAATCTTCACTGGCAAAAATATCAGCAGAAGAGATCACTAAAGTTGTTCTTTCTGGTGTTAACCCAGAACTCATTAGTTTAAAAGAACAAATCAGGAAGTTTCACACCGAAGATATTAAATAGTTTGAATCATTGGTGCACAATCTTGACAAGTCTGTTAAGGATTGTCACTCTGTAATTTCAAAGGATGTTGGTGAAATTGCAGCTAAACAGGAAAAAATTTTTGAGGGGGTAGAAAAAATCGTCAGTTGTTCATTGGCAAAAACACCTGCAAGCCATATAAGTGAAGCTTTAATTGCCCAAATCAAGCTGGAATTGAATAGTTTCATTGACTGTATGAATGTGCCATTTTCCAATATAGATTTTAAGATAAATGTTCCAGAAGAGTTCATCAAGGTTAGCGAATCCGTCACAAGTCTCTCATCTAATGCTTGAATGACAATCTGCTATTCAAAATTTGAATCAAACAGTGAAGGACATTCTCACTTTTAAAACAAATATCGACCATTATGCTAACTTGAGCAAAGAGAATATGTCTATCTTCAATTCTGTCTCTGGGTACTTCAATAATCTTCAAAATGATGTTCGTGTTCTTCAGAAACAAATTGAGCAGATTATCCCTTCAAAAAAGGAGAGAAAGGAAGATCGGGAACTGTTTGATATTTTAACGATAGATCAAAGAGTTTTGAGGGATAAAGTGTTAAAGATAGCTGATAGCATGCTGCTTCTTGTGCATTGGGCTGAAAGTATTATGGTTGACAATTCAGCATCTACTTCTAAAACAAATGTTGAATGAGATAGACCACTATTTCAGCAACCATTTTGTGACAGAAATGTTACATAATTACCCTTAGACCCGGAATGTAATGTAAATTCTATTTCCAATATAGCAGAAGAGACAACAACAAGTCCTCCAGTTTCCCACAGTGAAAAAGGTCTTAACAATGTTGGAGATCAAGTAAAAGATGAGACAAAATCTACTGATCGAAAAGATCATTATAGGAAGCCAGTTATTGCTGAAGTACCGTTAGATCCAAAATCTGCCGTAAATCCGGATTCACATCCATGTCAAGTTACGTCGTCATCTTCATCTGAACAACACAGACTTCGACAACCACCCCGACTTGAAACATCCATTGATGGTGAAAAGGTTCAGGAAAAAAAACCAAAGTATCTAACAAGCAGTACATGCAGACATCTGGTGTTGATGGAGACAAGCAAAACAATACTTTTGCAGAAAATACAAAAGAAGTTATTATGGAGCCGCAATCCAACACAACGCATGCCAACCATTTAAATCAGCCTGCCGATACATTCGTGTTGGAGCGAGAAAAAGATAGTTGGGTTGAAAGTAGTATGGTTAACAATTCAGCATCTACTTCTAAAACAAATGTTGAAGGAGATAGACCACCATTTAGGCAACCATTCTGTGACAAAAATAATACAGAATTACCCTTAGACCTGGAATCTAATGTAAATCCTGTTTCCAATATACCAGAAGAGACAACAACAAGTCCTCCAGTTTCTCATAGTGAAAAAGGTATTAACAATGTTGGAGATCAAGTAAAAGATGCGACGAAATCTGCTGATCAAAAAGATCATTATGGGAAGCAAGTTATTGCTGAAGTACCGTTAGATCCAAAATCTGCCATAAATCCGGATTCACATCCGTGTCAAGTTATGTCGTCATCTTCATCTGAACAACACAAATTTCGACAACCACCTCGACATGAAACATCCGTTGATGGTGAAAAGGTTCAGGAAAAAAAACCAAAGTATCTAACGAGCAGTACATGCAGACATCTGGTGTTAATGGAGACAAGCAAAACAATAATCGTGCAGAGAATACAGAAGAAGTTATTCGGGAGCCGCAATCCAACACAACACATGCCAACCAGTTAAATCAGTCTGCCGATACATTCGTGTTGGAGCGAGAAAAAGATAACACAAAAGTAGTTAATCAGGAGCAGCATGCTAACAAAACACATGCTAATCAGTTAAATCAGTCTGCAGGCACATTCGAGGTAGAGAAACAAAAACAAAATCATTGTCAGTCTAGCTAAAGAAAATGGAAAGCACATGTTATTTCAGAATCAAGTGAAGAAACATCTGAATTTTTAGATAAAGCAGCTGGACAAGATGGGATTTTTAAATTCACCGCAGAAGGGGAAAATGTGACGGTAGATGTTGGAAAACAGAAATTGTTGGAAGAAATTATTCGAAAGGAAAAGAAAGAAGCAGAGGTTCTCATTATGAGGCTTTTAAAGTTCTTGAAAAGGATGCGGGATTTAATGCGGCTAGAATTTCTAAAGAAGTTGGTGAAAATTACAAGCAATTACTGAACCAATATCGTGCTAAAAAGAATCATTATGATTGGTATGTTAGAGCGATGGATCTGAATTGTCGACATCTTCCTGAAAAAATTACATCTGTTGATATTGTGTCGAAAAAGGGCCCTATTATTGTAACTATACATAGGGAAGGTTGGCTTAAATACAAAACACATAGGAATCTCTGTCTGCGTGATTTCAATGTGTACGAATGGGAAGAGATTCGTCAATGTATAAACAGGAAAACTAGTGCCCATGCCAAAATTATAATGTCACGTATTGAAGCCGGGATGAGCGAATTGAGGTAGACTGGGAAAATGCTTGGTGTTAATGAAAATATCGATTTGAAGGAGCTTGATCCAATGATTGAATTTGAGGAAATTGTGAATAGAGGAAAGCTTTCAGAAATAGAGAAGGATGGATCATTTGTTGTTGGAATAGAATGCGATCTTACTCTTCCTCCAGAACTGGTGGGTAAACAATTTGGGGATGGTGAAGTCGTATATAAACCAGAATTTGGTATGTTGTTCAAGAACAGATATATGCACAAGTGTTTATCAGGGCAAGGGATATTCATAAATGTTCGTCAGATAGATTGTATATTTTCCAATCCATGTACATGCATAGATTAAGAACCACTTCCCCCATAATGCCGGCGGAGAAAGAGTTTGCGAGGTTGGTTGAAGCAGAGATTAGAGAGAAAAGCGCAAATTACCCAGCTCATAAAAGAATCAAGCTTGAAGAAATCAAAATCTGAGTTAGTCTATGTTACTTTTTGTTGTTAGATGTGTTTCATGTATTGAAATTTAAAGTTTCTAAGTTAGTCTATGTCACTTTGTGCGCCAATGATTAAATTATATATTAGTTATGAATTGCTGGGTTGCGATATGTTTTCGAAGGTTTTGTTGATTGGGTAACATTAAATCGTAGTAGATGCATGTTATAGAATGTTTTGTATGTTATCGATAGATCTGTTGATTAGAAGGTAACATTAAACCGTGTAAGATGCATGATATAAAATGTTTTAAAAATCATAATTTAGTTGATATTTGAAGAGGCGTTGCAATACTTAACTCCGATGTTAATGTATCCTTTGGACATTTTCCCATAAATATCAAATCACTATTTAAGAAAGTGTTCAGTGGTGCAACATAAAACCCTCATTTTTTAATTTGATATTAAAAAACCCCTCAATTTCTGGATCAATAATCGTGATGTTATTGTTCTCGACGAATTGTCCAGTAACATCTGAAAAGGAATAAATCATAGCATATACTTTATAAGAAACACAAACAATTCTTCAAATGTTTCATTAGAAACACGTGGGTCTGATGCGCAAACCAAAAACATGATTAAAAAAAACTTAAATAACATCTCACAAAAAATAGTGAAAAGTACTATATAAGAAATATACATATTTATTTAAACATTGTATAAGAAACACCTATGATATTATATAAGAAAGGCGTGTAAAACTATATAAGAATTTATTTTAAAATTCTTAAACACGAAAACAAACAAAAAAAGAAACACCCGGTGCCTCTTTTGAGTCTTTGACAGAGCATTCAGCAATTGCATAGCAACATCACTACCACGTAAACTTTCCATGTTTGCTATCATCGTATGGTTCTTTGCCATTACCCGTCTCAAGTGTTGACAACAAGCAAAAAGAAATTTCGAAAGTGCATCATCTTCACCTGCCTGTTGCACAAAACCACAAACGCATACAATCATTCAAATTAGACGGGCCAGAAACATGTATTAATTTCTCCAACAACTCAAAATCTGCCATTGGAATAATTTATAAATATGTGTGTGTGTGTGTGTATATATATATATATATATATATATATATACTATATATATGGTGGGGTTATTCTAAAAAAGGCCTTATAATAAAAAGTGTAGGAAGGATTGTGGGAGTGACATGTGTCACCCCCTTGCCACATCATATGACACGTGTCACCCCACCCCCTCCCCCCCCCCCCCCCCCCCCCGAAAAAAAAATTTTCCCGCCGCAAAAAAAAAATTTTTTCCCGCCAAAAAATTTTACTGCATCACTGTTATAAATTTATTGCATCACGGTTATAAAGTTACTGCATCACATTTACTGCATCACAATTATGATTTTACTGCATCACGGTTACTGCATTCATGGTTTTAATGTTACTGCATCATGGTTATAAAGTTATTGCATCATGGTTATAAAGAAACTGAATTATTATAAGTTTTCTACATCATATATGTATGTAACTGCATCACAATTAAAATACGATTCTTTTTTAAGTTTTGGTGCATCTTTATTATAAGTTACTGCATCATAGTTAATAGTTTAGTGCATCAACTATGTTGCAGTAACTTATAACCTTAATGCACTAAAATTTAAAACTGTGATGCAGTAACTTTTATAATTGTGATGCAGTAACTTTATAACTGTGATGCACTAAAAAATTTTGGCTGGAAAAAAATTTTTTTTTTGCCCAAAAAAAATAAAATTTTTTGGCGGGATTTTTTTTTTTTTTTTTTTTTTTTTTGCCGGGGGGGGGGGGGGGGGGGTGACATGTGTCATATGATGTGGCATGGGGGTGACACATGTCGCCCTCACAATCCTTCCTACACTTTTTATTATAAGGCCCTTTTTTATTTTAACCCATATATATATATATATATATATATATATATATATATATATATATATATATATATATATATATATATATATATATATCAAAGTACAACTGGTTTAATAATTTGCTATGAGAAAAGCGCCAAACAAGTAGGCTAGCCATTTTGTAGAATGTTTTAAATATCATAGCTATCTTCGTCGATAACTTTATAGATAATTCTAAGTGATAGGTTCCAAAAATGTATGGCAACAATTTCGCCGAACCAGAATTGTTTGTAACGGAATATCCATATTTTAAAATTTTAATAAATCCTATTTTTCTTCGTCCATATTATTATTATTATTATTATTATTATTATTATTATTGTTATTATTATTATAAACATCACTTTTATTAAAAACAAATAGGATTTACAAGAAATTAGTAGGGAGCCGAGATACTAACTGGGCCCCCACTCCTCTAGCTATAGCGAAGCTAATCTTATTATTATTATTATTATTATTATTATTATTATTATTATTATTATTATTATTATTATTATTATTATTATTATTATTATTATTATTATTATTATTATTATTATTATTATTATTATTATGATTATTATTATTATTATTATTATTATTATTATCATTATTATTATTATTATTATTATTATTATAAACATCACTTTTATTAAAAACAAATAGGATTTACAAGAAATTAGTAGGGAGCCGAGATACTAACTGGGCCCCCACTCCTCTAGCTATAGCGAAGCTAATCTTATTATTATTATTATTATTATTATTATTATTATTATTATTATTATTATTATTATTATTATTAATATTATTATTATTATTATTATTATTATTATTATTATTATTATTATTATTATTATTATTATTATTATTATTATTATTATTATTATGGATTAAAAAAATGTATAAGATAAAATGGGTGTGTTAATCTTCTTGGGGCTTATTTGGGCCTATCAGAAACCCTAAACCATAACCTATATGTACTTGCCTAATGCGTCTGCTAATCATTCATTAATCTTTTTAATAAGGGTTTGGATTATGTTATTTACATTAACCATTATAATGACAAGTTATAATTGTGTATTGTTAAAACAGTTGACTCTCACGAATGAAACACAAAACATTTGTGTTAAGATTGACAGGATGTGGAAGGAACGTGTTTTTAGGAAACCAAGTTGGTTTGAAAACTTGGAATTTAAACTGATTGACAAGGAGGTATGTTTTTTGTTAAACAATGTTAATTTTTTTTAAACAGTTCTAATTAATGTGCACATGTATTTGTTGTTTTGTTGCATCTATAAACAGGGTCACAGAATACATGCGTCTGTAGCGAGTGAATTTATAAATAGTTTTGGAAAAATACTTGTTGAATCCAGTTACGTACATATATCCAATTTCGATGTACATGAGTACAAATGTAAAACTAAGTACACGAATCATACGCGCAAAATTAATTTTAACAAAAAAAACCAAAGTGAAGGAATGTAGCAGTTTTAAAGTCGGTTATAATCGTTTCCATTTTATTGAATTCGATAAGCCACTAAACCACCATGTGGAAGATAACACCTGCATTGGTAAGTTTTGCAGTATGCATTTTTTATTTCCAATTTATATTAGATCCTCCTTAATTGTTTTGTTTTACCAAACATATTTTCTACTTTATGTAGACTTGATAGGGTTTTTATCGGGATGTTATGATACTGAAGACACAAAAATCAATGGACATCCCATGATGAAACTGGATTGCAACATTATGGATTTAAAGCATGTTGTTCATATCCAAACAATTATTTTCACACACCTTTAAATTGTAAAAAGGACTAATATTTTAGTTGGGTTGTTTCTACAGTCGTAATCGTTTGTATTGCACTTTATACGGAGAGCATGCGTGGCAATTAGACAAATATGTTGCTGATGATGATAACTATAACCATACAAGCAACGTTATGATTTTTCAATATGCCCGGTGTAAAATTTGGAGCGGTAATGATTAGCTAATGTTATCACATAAGCCAAAATTTTGCGCACGCATAATTTTCTTACTCAATAATTTTTTTTTCTTTTTTTGTTTTTTTTTTTTTTTTTTTTTTTTTTTTTTTTTTTAATTTTAATATAAGCATTCATACTGGTTATTACGCCACTCGTTTGTTCATAAACTCAAAGTTGCCCGAAATTGAAGAATTCAAACACAAGTATGTGAAACATACGTCTAATATGCTTAACCGTAACATATTTATTATTTTTCATGCTACCAGTACTGAATATTGTTTTTTTTATAAAGGCTGCTGCTTGAACATGATGAAGCCAGAATATCTTTACGAGTATCTCTAAGCAAAGTAAAGAAGAACAAATGTTACACTGGTGATTTCGTGAACAGGCTTCCCAAAATATCTATACAAGATGTTCTTGATTTACATAAGGTTATTATCCTACGTTATTTTTTTAAATACTACTAATAATTTTAAAAAATGTTGACTGACATACATTTATTTCTTCCTTTATTTGACAGAAGTGCCATGTTGTAGTTTTGGCATCTATAGTATCATTCGATAATGACATATCATGGTTTTATATGAGTTGCTGTGATTGTAACAGGAAAGTTACTAATATGAATAATGTAATTGGTGTTGCCCGAAATCCTGCAGATTTCATCACAATAAATAACAATTTGTGGTGCAAGATTTGCAAAGTTAATCCAAAAAATGTCGTGCCCAGGTACAGAATTACTATTTTACTAATTCTCTATTAAATTTTTAATTATGTAAGCTCATGAAACACTAGCATTTGAATACAATATTGTAGGTTCAGGTTACATGCAAGAGTTGCTGATGATAGTGGGGGTACTGCCATTATAATGTTTGACAGAGAAGTGTCTAGACTTATAAACATGAGTGCTCATCAGTTGTTAGAAATATAAAAACATGTATGCAAATAATTTACAGTGTTTCAATACTACTAAACATTTACTTTTGCAATCACTGACAGCATTATGTTTACACAAATCGGTGGCATCAACACTTTCCCACAAGTTTTTGGAAAGTTTGTAGGTAGGAAGTTTGCTTTTAATGTTGAAATTTCTGATTATAATATCGAGGGGGACAGAAACGTGTACAATGTTCTTAAAATGATGAATGATCATCAAGTTGTACCTGAGCTTCATAGAAGTAATAAGGTATACGTATAAAAAAATATGGTTATTTATATATATTTTTTAACATTAGCGTTTTATTAGAACATGTGTTTATTCAGATTCATGCCGAAGATGAAGACGCTGGATCAGTTGAGGTTGAGCAGCCTGAAAACCTTCTACCAATTGAGGAAGATGATGTTGAACCTACATCATTAACTGGTAGTAAGCGTAAGACCAAAACACTCCCGAAGCGAGGTGCAAAAAAACTGCAAAGACGGACCAAGATTATAATTAATTTTGAGTTCTAGACAATTTTACTAAGATTTTATTTATTTATGTTTTCCGTTCTGTATAACAATTATATTGGCGTTGTAATTTGTTTCTAATACTATGGATCTGTTTGGGAATGTTTAGGTTGCGGATTTGAGCCTTATGAAATTCATGATTAATCATTTGTAAAAATATTACTACGTGATAGATACCCTTTATTAATATAACCATAACAATTTCTGATGCTATAAAACTTACGTTTCTAATAAACATGTTATGTTATGATATATTGGCCTCACTAATATGGCCCAATTGAAAGTTACTGAAATTTGAAGTCCAAATTTTATTGAAAAACTAATCTAACAATAATAAAACTTGAAATGATATATATCTTTTTAAATGTAAAACTGATGTAACAAAAATTAAATCTATTACAGATTTTTGCTAAAAACATAGAATGAGCAACATTCGATACATTTTTATTTTTTCTTTCAATGGTGACTTTCGAGCCGTCTCATTGGTTAATTGGTTTTCCAATCGAGAGAATGTCGTTATGCCAAAAGTGTTTTTTGGGGGGCCTCCCCAAACATAGACATGTCGAAAACGTGAATAAAAAAACCTTTTGTAACCGGGTGTGTTTTCTGAAACTTTGGTGTCGCGGGATCTCTGGCAGTATGAGAGGCACGTTCTAGAATGTTTTAAAAACGATGGTTATCCTCTCCGATATCGTTTCTATATTTGAATTATGTGTTATCTTTTGGATCACGGTTGCGAAACACTAACGTTTTAAAAACGATGGTTATCCTCTTCGATATCTTTTCTATATTTGAATTACGCGTTATCTTCTGGCGGTCAAAGTATATGTACAGTTTTATAATTTAATCAATGAAATATTAATCAAATTGAAGTTTTTTTTTTTTTTTTTTTTTTTTTTTTTAAATGAAGACGTTTGTATATCAGAATTGAATGTGTTTCTTATACGATATTTTATTCACGTAATGTTATAGTATCAAAATCATTTGAATCAGGAACATATCTTTATCACATCAAAAGAAAATATCGCTGTTGTAGATTAATTTTTGAGTTGTATAGAATTATATTATATATAAATATATAGCTTATTTTATATAGATATATATATTTTTGAGTTCTAAACTAATATATATATATATATATATATATATATATATATATATATATATATATATATATATATATATATATTGTGAATGGTTATTGGGTTTTTTTTTTTTTTTTTTTTTTTTTTTTTTTTTTTTTTTTTTTTTTTTTTTTGGGTTAAAGCCGGTTTTGGGCCATATTAGTTGTGTGTTTCGTATAATCAAACCAGGTACAAAATCAATATTGATGTTAGGGTTTCTACAATCGATAAATAGGGATCTTGCATGAACAATTCATTACGGTGTAAAATCTTTATTGATTTAAACGTTATGGCTCCTAAATTTCCTAAGTGATTGAAGATTGCTCATCAGATTGGTGATAGACGAATTGATAGGGTTCTTCATGAAATTTTTTCTAGAGAACGGAAGGCATACATGGGTGATGAAAAGAATTACAGCGAAAGGATTGAGGAGATATTGGCCAGGGTTGACCAGAGGCATGGAATTATTCTTGAGCTGAAGAAATTTGTGGGCAGTCATATTCTGGATGAAGCGTTGGCAGATTTGAAGGATGCAGAGCAAGAAGACTTTGCAGAAATAGGTCGTTTGTTGCAGATGGGTCATGCTGCTGCCGTTAAGGCTTGTGAGAAATCCAAGATCATTAAGAAACTTAAGAAATTCTAATAAGGTTGTTCGTATAGTAATAGTAGTAGGGTTAAAAAGTCACGGTTGCATCATGTTAATTATTTGAAGAAGTATATGTATTTCTTATGAAGTATTTGATATAATGAATTATTTGATATAGTTATTATACAAACTAAATAATTATTATATAAACTATGAGAACTCACTTAACTTTTTCAAGTTTACCATTTAACTTGGAATGGGTAAAAATACATAAATGATTAGACAACTCAATGGGAAGCCATACTTAACATAGTAGATTAGATGTGGAGGCCCAAATGTGCATCATATGATTTTGTATTATTTATGATATTGACATGTGAAATATATGCTGAGGCCCAATGTTACATAAGAGTAACCTTTTTTTTTAATATCGATATAATATTTTGTTTTTTTTTATATTTATGTTTTATCTCTGTGTATTATATTAATCTATAATGTGTCATATATCAAAAGTATTCAAATACAATTATTCCAATACAATAGCGTATTTTTAATCAAATAACTAATATAACAAAAAGTAGAACGAAAGCCCCCTGATATATTTTTGAACCTAAAGCTAATCTAACAAAAAGTAAACCCAAAGCCCCGTGCGTGCACAAGGATCTAAAACTAGTTTACGTAAATAACAAATCTTTTTTTATTTTACATTACACTTGTAGTTACTTTAAATTTAATCAAGCAAGGTATATTTGACAAATTGTTTGTTGAATATTTTAGTGTAATTGGATTAATTTGTTTGACCAATTTAGTCATAATAAGACATCATTTAGGCTTGGAGGTGCGGAGTGCACGCCTATTTGAATTTATTATGATCTTAGGGGCGAAACCCCTAAGGGACGGGGGTCCAAGCGAAGTGCCCCTGGGAGTAGGGTCCAAGGGGCGGCAGCCCCTGGCAGGGTCCAAGTTGTTATGGTAAAAGTTTCTCAAAAAATTAAACTTTTAGAAATTAAGGGACTAATTTTGACAACTTTGAAACCCTTGGAAAAACTGCATAAAAGACCTAATCCCTGATTTTTTGAGATACGGTTTTATTTTTGGTCATGATCAATTTTCTCTGGTTCATAAAATTTCAAACAAAAACCATACCAAACGTTCTCAATCTCTGAATTGTATCCGATTGAATAATTCGGGAGAACTACCGAATTGATTCGATCTGAAAGTGTTCACACGCCTTTCAGAGATTCAAACAATACCCGGTTGGGTTCGTTTATTCCGCTTATCACCTACAAAGATCGAATCAATTTATTGAAGACGACGAACCCTGAATCTGTGAAGGATATGATTAATTATATTAATCTGATACAATAATTTCATGTTGAAAATTCAGATCGTGTATTCTGTGAAAGACAAGACATGCATCCAAATCTTAGAGATGTTATGGGAATATGATCTTGGAAGATGGTATAAAAAGTATGGAACATTTAGACGTCAGTATATATGATATTGGAATCTTGAAACTGACCGCTTTGATGGATATATATATATATATATTTAAAAGGTGGTATTTGCGATACGCATCGATCACACTTACGGTACACAATTCTATTCAATTTTTATATTGATCATGATA
This sequence comes from Artemisia argyi, assembly GCA_030686995.1. NCBI lineage: Eukaryota > Viridiplantae > Streptophyta > Magnoliopsida > Asterales > Asteraceae > Artemisia > Artemisia argyi. The sequence goes on from CM060676.1 coordinate 79,585,481, forward strand.
TGCATGAAGTATAGATTATATGACACTTATGTGAGTGTGACACAGTTAATATATGCATGACACATCTATTCATATAATTAACATGTGGTATAACATAGTAATTTTATGTGTGTAATTGTATGATAAAGTGATTAGAAATATATATATGAAAGTGTTTATTTTATGTGCTAATATGATTAGTACATAAATTCTTTTCATGTTCTATACTGAATCATGAGACACATGGTATCGATTGCATGAATGTTATGTTATGATTGTGTGGTTCCATTAAAACTCAACTTAGTTTAATGATGATGATCAATTAAATACCACATTTTTTTGGTAAACCTAACGAATGTAAATCTGGGGTTTCTTCATTATTTGGGCAGTATGATTGTTTTTACCCAGTGAACATGCACAATTTGATGGTAATTAGGAGGGTCAGGGTGATATCATAATGATGATTCTATTTTGGTTTTGTTATATGAAAACTGAAGGAATTTGGTAGATAAAATTGCACCATATTATGATTGTACTGAATTTATATGAAACTCCCTGTAGAACGTGATGAGTCACAAGAACTCATTCTTTGGTTTCATTGAGGGTCTAATAAACTTGGGATTGAAATTTTGTTTTAGATTGTGGTGTGGATAAAACTCGCCCAACAGATTAAGTGTCTAGAAAATTTCAATAAGTTTATAAACCCGGTTTGTGTATGAATCTTATGTTGTTTATGAAACCATTAAATTGTGTTCTGTTTACCCACTATCACTATGATTATTGGGCATGTTATACCTCATGGTATGTTGATTAATTAAGCACATTTAAATGTTGCTCGAACAAGTTGATGATTAGAAAACCAAACAGAAATTGCATCCGGATTGAATATGTTTTATGGATTTATTTCTTTGATTTCTGTGGAATGGTTATTAATCATTGACCAGATAAGTTAATTGGCTTATTTATCTTATTGATGAAGTTTGTAAGGTGCTCAATTGGTGAATATTTGTTTAAATAACATTTGTGATGTGGCTTGTGTTTAATTTAGCATGACAAGTTAACTATATTTGGAACAATATGTTAACGTGAGAATAGCCAAATCAACGTGTTACAACCAATGTGAACAAAGTTATTTTGTCTAATAGATATATGGTACATTGGTACATGTATATTTAGACAATCTATCCTAAAATTATCATTTGTTTGATATGTCTAAAAATCAAGTATCCAATTGCTTGATGGAAACCATGTATCGATTGTGGTTTGGAACAAAATGAGAATTGTTAGAAAATAAAGTGATACAATCATTGATGCAATTAAGTTGGATAATGATAAAAAGATTACTCGACCATTCGTGAATGTATTTTCACATTTAGTGTGGTGTCTAATCTTGTGATTATAGAAATAAAGTTGTACAACGTGGTTAACTTTGGCATCATGAATTGTTGTTTTAATTTCTCATTTTAAATAAATATTATGGTTAAAGGACTTGTTATTAAACATTGTATTATGTTTAAAAGTCAATGTTACCATGTGTATATAATGCGTTAAGATAGTGAACCTACATTATCAATTTCTTACCACTTGACAAAATCGTTTGCAAGAGACTTAGTGCACAAAGTCGGAATAGGGATGAAATAAAAGTCCATTTAAAATCTTTAATGGTGAGACACCCAATTCCCTTCTAATACAATGTTAGAAGCTGAATTCAATGCGGAAAGCTCACACTTAGAGATTGGAACACATGTTAAGTTATCCCAAGGTATGTGTTCGGACCTGCAAGATAAAGAGGTTGAAGTTTATTTTCTTAATAGTTCTTTTGAAAAAGTGCAAGCAGGGCATGATTAAAAGAAACTACCTATACGAGCATGAAGTTTAGCCGCTTCAAGAAGCTGGGACTTGGCTTTGACATGCTTATGAAGGATAAGGACATAGGCTAGTAAAACATGTGTCAAGATAGAACTAATATGTATGTAAACTTTTGTGTACATTATCTTCGTGTATTCATAATGAATTTCCAGGGTTCAATCTTTAGCGACACCCTGGTATTCGAATATTCGGAATGTGTAATGAACTAATATGAAATGCAATCATCACGACATTTCATTTATGCAAAAGTTTGATTGTTTGAGATCACTTGTTTTAGTTAATCAAGGATTGCACTAAAATAGGGGAGGATTGTTGAATATTTTAGTGTAATTGAATTAACTTGTTTGACCAATTTAGTTATAATAAGACATCATTTAGGCTTGAAGGTGCGGAGTGCACACCTATTTGAATTTATTATGATCTTAGGGGCGAAACCCCTAAGGGACGGGGGTCCAAGCGAAGTGCCCCTAAGAGTAGGATCCAAGGGGCGGCAGCCCCTGGCAGGGTCCAAGTTGTTATGGTAAAAGTTCCTCAGAAAATTAAACTTTTAGAAATTAAGGGACTAATTTTGAAAACTTTGAAACCCTTGGAAAAACTGCAACAAAGACTTAATCCCTAATTTTTTGAGATACAGTTTTATTTTTGGTCATGATCAATTTTCTCTTGTTCATAAAATTTCAAACAAAAACCATATAAAACATTCTCAATCTCTGAATTGTATCCGATTGAATAATTCTGGAGAACCACCAAATTGATTCGATCTGAAAGTGTTCACACGCCTTTCAGATTCAAACAATATCCGGTTGGGTTCGTTTATTCCGCTTATCCCCTACATTGTTGTTATCATTTTTTATTTTTTTTACAAAATGTTAAAATAAAATGAATATGGTGACGAAATTTATTTGAAAAATGATTGATATCTCTTAGGTGGTGGTTGTTTTTTAAGATGTGATTCTTAAGAGCTCTGACTTGTTTAGATGCGGTCAGACATTTGAGTCATTAAGTGCATTTGTTTATTTCTTCTCATTCAGAGCCAGTTAGAGGCTCAAACATTTTAACCAACAAGATGTGTAAGGGGTGTATTATTGCCTCTTAATGTCTTTTAATGTTTATGTGTCGTAAAAATAAAATTGCATCATATTCATATCATTCGGATATTTTTTTACAAAAAAACAAACAATAATATTTCATTCAGATTAAGACCTTTACGCATCAGATTCAGATTCAGTTGTGCGAATCAGATTCAGAGCATCTTAATAAACAAACTGCAATTTAGTCTAAATTTATAGAAAAATATACATGGCTAACTATATTTGGTTTATTGGGTCACATTATAAGCGCCAATAGATAAATTACTGCATATAACTGCTATAAATTTTGTTTTTCTTTTTGTTTACCTCATAAGGTTAATTGAGCGAAACCCTTGTTGAGTACATTCAAAAAATGATCATACGTGACAAATGCAAAAACAGAAAAGAAAGAAAGGAAAAAAGATTGAGTTTAACAATCTACACGAAAAATACAAATTCGAATAGTAGTTTTGGGCCCTTTTGAATATACTAAAAGCCGCACCATTGCTTTGAAAGATTCTAGTCAAAAGATTTGTTACAATTATCAATTTTAAACAATATTGCAACGACAAATATATCATTTAAAAAACAATTTGCCGCCTTGTCCTCTCCAGTTTGGTTGTTTACTGGCTTTTTATGTACTAGTATGAGTGTTCACGTAGCGGTTCGGTTTGGTTAGATGAAAAATATTTAAAATATTTATCGCGGGACAGGTGATTAATTTTACTACTCGAAACCGAATTGTAAGCGGGTAACCGAACTCGTGGGTATTTGAAATGATCGGTTACTATCGGTTTGGGTCACGGTTAACCATTTTAGACGTATAAACGAGTATAACCGTATCAACAATAACATGATCTAGAACATAAAATGTCATTTTAGTAAAATTAAATACAACTAAATAAATTATGTCATATAAAAGTTGTTCCGTCACAATAACTGCATATAATAAAAGTACATAACAAATTGACAGAATAAATTTATTCATCGTTTATAAGTTAGGATTACATAAATCAATATTCACGCATAAATGTTGAGTAAATGTTTACATTAAAAGCAAAAAGTCTTAGAACGGTGGCAGTCATGCTTCCGAAATCATCCATACCTCTCAAATCCACCAATAATATCATTCCACCTCATTCATACTTTTTTCATACCTCCCAACCTTTTTTTAGTAGCAACCATGCCTTTTCCATACCTTCCAACTAATTTTATTTTTTTATTTTTTATTTTCATAACTCTTTCTTTCTTTCTTTCTTTCTTCATAAACTATTATCACCATAAAAAAACTATGAAACCAAATCTTTTTCCAAAACCCATTTGGGTTTTCTACTGTTTTTTGCCTCTGGTTTTACTAAAATAATCCCAAGCATTCATGTTGCTGCTACTAGTAGAACATACCCACCTCTTTCATCTAATGTTGCCAAATAATTTTCCCAATAATGGCAGCTTCTTGAACAACAATGGCAGCTTCTTGATCAACAACAATGGCTGAACATGAATTTTTTTTTTTTTTTTTTTTTTTTTTTTTTTTTTTTTTTTGTTTTGTTTTGTTTCTAGTGCCTAACGTTCAAAAAGCAAGGTACCAACGTAATATTTGTGCCTTGAAAACACCATATCTCGCAGGCAATATATGCCGCTGGACTCTTGCCGTTGGCCTTGCCGACGAAGTGGCGGCGATGTTCACCGCCGGCAATGGCATGCCGATGGTGATACCGCCCACCATCGCCACCCTCCTTATACAATAAAACTAGTTAGCTATCTTTTTTTAAGCAAAAACTAGTTAGCTATCTAATGTATAGCATTGCAGCAATTAAGGGTGAGCATCGGTCCAGGACTGGACCGACAAAATCGAGAACCGAATTAGCCAAAAAGCCAAGACTGAGGACCGGACCTAATGTGATCGGTTCGGTCCGGTCCAATAAGGCCAAATAATCGGTTTGTGGTCCGGACCGGACCGGACTGAGGACCGAATTAGCCAAAAAGTCAAGACCGAGGACCGGACCGAATGTGGTCGGTCCGGTCTCGGTCGGTCTTTCGGTCGATTATGTCATTTAAAAGTTGTTCCGTCACGATAACTGCATATAATAAAAATACATAACAAATTGACAGAATAAATTTATTCATCATTTATAAGTTACGATTACATAAATCAATATTCACGCATAAATGTTTAGTAAATGTTTACATTAAAAGCAAATAGTCTTATACAATAAAACTAGTTAGCTATCTTTTTTTTAAGCAAAAACTAGTTAGCTATCTAATGTTTAGCATTGCCGCAATTAAGGGTGAGCATCGGTCCAGGACCGGACCGGAGCGACAAGACCGAGGATCGAATTAGAAAAAAAGCCAAGACTGAGGACCGGACCGAATGTGATCGGTATGGTCCGATGTCGGTCGGTCCGGTCCAATAAGGCTAAATAATCGGTTTGTGGTCCGGACCGAGGATTAGGGGTGTTCATCGGTTCGGTTCTCGGTTAATCGGTTTATTTGGTTCGGGTTGTTCAGTTAAAAAAAATTTCTGGGTCATAATCGAAAACCGAACCGAACCTAAAATATTTGTGACCGAACCGAAGTTCGGTTCGGTTGTGGGTCAAAACCGAAAACCGAATTTTGTACTTGAATTACACCATTTATATTTTTTTTTAAGTTAATTATATAGATTTTTGGAAAAAAATAAGTATTTCAAGGATAAAAAGTATATTTTATATTAGGACAAAATTTTAATATCTTTTTATATATATATAATAATATAAATATATATATAGAAAAATATATATTTATATAAATTCGATTTTCGGTTCGGTTTTCGGTTCAGATAGCCAAAACCATATCCAAACCGAAAACCGAATTTTTAGTTCGGTTCGGTTCGGTTTTGACAAATTCGGTTCGGTTACAAGTTCGATTCGGTTTGTTTTCGGTTCGATTCGGTTCGGTTTTCGGTTTGTTCGGTTTATTACCCGAACCATGAACACCCCTACCGAGGACCGAATTAGCTAAAAAGCCAAGACAAAGGACCGGACCGAATCGGTCCGGTCCGTTCAGATCGTTTGCTCAGCCCTAGCCGCAATAGGGCATCAACTTAAGCACATACATGGTCATCCGGGCCTTATGTAGTTATGCCACTAATGTGAATTTATCAAATTAGGTCAATCCGGGTAGGAAAAAAAAAACATGCGGTTAAAAAAAACCGGTCACATCCAACCTGGTCTTCGATTTGGTTCTTGGTTCAATCGGTTGAACCGGCTGTATCGACCCAAGTTTTAAAACATTGATTTTAAGAATTTCATTAGTCTGTAAATATGTAGTCTGTAATGATGTCATTTAGCAAGCATTTTCTTATCTCTTTCATTATTGTGAAATTGTAACACATCAATGTTGAAATACAAATTCTAAGTTAGCTTAATCGTTTATTCATTTTCAGTAATTTTTATAAATGATCATATCAATAAGTTGCAACAAGCGCTCATAGTATTTTTCAGAGAATTGAAGAGCATATTGTCACGACCCACCTACTCGATACGATTATTTTCAAGGTTGATCAGGATTCCGGATTGTTCCACACTTGTCTTGAAAGACCTTGGATAATCTTGGAAGCTCATGGAAGATTTTGGAATGGGATGGAAGCTCTAGAACATCATGGAAGACCTAGAACCTCTTGGAAATCCTAGAAGCTTCCCATAGAATTATCTAGAATCTTGTACATACTAGTATAAATAGGAGTTGCCTCATTTGCACAAGGCATCCAACATTTCACTTGTAAACTCTCTTGTAAAGTTCTAAGTAATACAAAGCATTTCCTTTCATTCCACTTGTTCCTATCTTTGAAACTTTCTTAGTTGTATACATCGTTGAGTATTCGAGTAAGGCTGAGCTTAGTCGAGATTAAGTGCCGCACGGAAGACCTTGTAGAGACAAGTCCGTGACAAGTGGTATCAGAGCTACGTTGATTCGAGGCGATGGCGAACGTAACCGAGAAGATTGGTGCTAGTGGAAGTGTGATTCTTGATGAGAGGCAAGGTCGAGACGACAAACGTCAAGATCCCAAGAAGAGAGGAACGTCTAAGGACGTAGTGATGAGTTTGGATACGAGATTGACGGGTGTTGAGACATCCGTGACGGAGTTGAAGGACCAAGTTGAGGGCTTGGAAGGTCTTAATTCCGAGTTTACGAGCATGAGGGAAGACTTTAGGGTTGTTCTTAATGCTCTTAGCGGTGATATGAAGCGCGAAATCCATGACTTAAAGGAGATGCTCATGGCCGAGGTCAAGAAGTTGCGAGAAGAGTTTGGAGAAGAGATCTCCAACATTCGTAAGACCGTCGAAGACTTGCAAGCTGATGTGGTGCTATGCAAGCGATCCAAGGTCAATGGAGGTGGCGAAGCTAGCCATCATGCTCCGAAGATTGATGTTCCTGAACCATCACCGTTCGTGGGAAAACGGGAAGCTAGGGCGGTTGATGATTTCTTGTGGGAAATGGAGCAATACTTGGAAGGTGTCAAAATCATGGATGACGACTCCAAGATCAAGATGGCGACCCGATACTTGAAGGATACCACGGCGTTATGGTGGAGGCATCGATATGGAGATATCGAGCGAGGTACGTGTACTATCAACACTTGGGCTGATTTTGTAGTAGAACTTAAGAAGCAATTCTATCCGGAAAATGCTAAGAACGAGGCAAAGAGTCGGCTTCGTAAACTCAAGCAATCCGGAACAATCCGGGATTATGTTAAGGAATTCACTACACTTGTCTTGGAGATTCCGGAACTTTCCGACCAAGACTCTCTCTTCTATTTCCTTGATGGTTTACAAGGATGGGCTAAGACAGAGTTGGAAAGACGTGGAGTTCAAGACCTTGCTATGGCTATCGTCCATGCCGAGGCCTTGATCGATTTTGGTACTAGGAGGGAATCGTCTAAGCCAAAGGATCGAAAGGTGAACCAAGAGAAAGGTGGGGGAGAGAAAACCGCTCAAGTAAAGAACGATAATACACGTAAGCCACCAACCGGAAAGGGCAAAGACTTGAAGACGAATTATAAGACGGGAGGATGCTTCATATGTGATGGACCTCATAGAGCTCGAGATTGCCCCAAGAAAGCAAGCCTCAATGGAATAATAGCTCATGAAGATGAAAGTACTAGCGAAGGTGGATGCATGAGTACGATGAGGATCTTGAATGCAATCAAGGCCAAGACGGAGGTGCCAAAAGTTGTAGGAAAAGGACTACAATTTGTAGAAGCAACCGTCAACGGGATTAAGGTACGTGCTCTAGTTGATTCCGGTGCCACTCATAATTTTGTGTCGGTTGAGGAAGCCAAGCGGTTAAGGATTAGCGCTACAAAAGGGAGTGGAACATTTAAGCCGGTAAACTCAAAAGCCAAACCAATGGAAGGAGTGGCTAGAGATGTTCGGGGTGAAGATTGGAGAATGGGAGGGGATGGTTGACTTGTCGGTGATCCCGATGGATGATTTCGATTTGGTTCTTAGGTTGGAGTTCCTCGATAAGGTACGAGCTTTCCCTATGCCATTTGCTAACACTTTATGTATCCTAGGTGGTGGAAAGACTTGCATGGTTAGCACGGAGCGGGATTCTAAGTGTGGAGTGAAGACCCTTTCGGCCATGCAATTCAAGAAAGGGTACAACAAGAGTGAACCTTGCTACTTGGCGGTAATAAGGCTAGAGACGGATGACGAGTCGGGCAAAGTGGAGGTACCAAAGGATATTGAGTAGGTACTTGATGAGTTCAAGGACGTGATGCCCAAGGAATTGCCCAAGAAGCTACCACCTAGGAGGGAGGTAGATCACACCATCGAGTTGGAGCCGGGTTCCAAACCACCTGCTAAAGCCCCTTACCGAATGCCACTGCCGGAGTTGGAGGAGTTGCGTAAACAACTCAAGGATCTATTGGATGCGGGCTATATTCGACCCTCGAAGGCCCCATATGGTGCGCCGGTGCTATTTCAAAGGAAGAAGGACGGATCCTTGCGGATGTGCATAGACTACCGGGCACTTAACAAGGTAACGATCAAGAACAAGTACCCGATTCCTCTCATTGCGGATTTGTTTGATCAACTTGGAAAGGCGAGATACTTCTCCAAGTAAGACTTGAGATCGGGGTACTGCCAAGTACGGATAGCGGAGGGAGACGAGGCTAAGACGACGTGTGTCACGAGGTATGGTTCTTACGAGTTCTTAGTCATGCCCTTTGGTTTAACAAATGCTCCCGCTACATTTTGCACCCTCGTGAATAAGTTATTTCACCCGTTCCTTGATAAATTTGTGGTGGTATACTTGGACGATATTGTTGTTTATAGTCATACCTTGGAGGAGCATGTCTTGCATTTGAAACAGGTGTTCCAAGTGTTGCGAGACAACGAGCTTTATGTGAAATTGGAGAAATGCTCCTTCGCCCAAGACGAAGTTGAATTGTTGGGGCACAAGATCAAAGATGGTGGATTGATGATGGATGGGGCAAAAGTAAAAGCTATCCAAGAGTGGGAACCACCAACCAAGGTGACGGAGTTGAGATCTTTTCTTGGCTTGGTGAATTATTATCGAAGGTTCATCATGGGATACTCAGCAATAGCATCTCCATTGACGGACCTATTGAAGAAGAACAAAGCTTGGATGTGGGATGAGAAGTGCCAAGCGGCGTTCGAGAGTTTGAAGAAGGCGATTATGGAGGAACCGGTGTTGAGACTACCGGATGTGACCATGCCCTTTGAGTTACATACGGATGCATCGGACTTTGCAATTGGAGGAGTTCTAATGCAAGACGAACACCCGATCGCATTCGAGAGTCAAAAATTAAATGAGACGGAGAGGAAGTACACGGTGCAAGAGAAAGAGATAACGGCAATCATCCATTGCTTGCGGATTTGGAGGCATTATTTGTTGGGTTCGAGATTCGTGATCAAGACGGATAACATTTCCACGAGTTACTTTCAAACCCAAAAGAAGTTAAGTCCCAAGCAAGCTCGTTGGCAAGACTCCCTAGCCGAGTTCGACTACCAATTAGAGTACAAGCCGGGGAAGGATAATGTGGTAGCCGATGCATTGAGTCGCAAGGCGGAGTTTGCGGCAATCACCCAAGCGCAATTCTTCCTCCAAGATCGAATCAAGGAAGGATTGGAACATGATCCTTTTGCCAAGAAGCTCGTGGCCTTAGCAAAAGATGGGAAGACTCGAAGATTTTGGCATAAAGGAGACATGTTGTTCACAAAAGGAGATCGGCTTTACGTGCCTAAGTGGGGTGATCTTAGATGGGTAATCTTGAAAGCGTGTCATGATTCAAAGTGGGCCGGTCATCTGGGGATCAAGAGGACGTTGGCATTAGTTGAAGGCACTTATTATTGGCCAAGGATGGAGGACGATGTAGAGACATTCGTGTGGACGTGCCTTATTTGCCAACAAGATAAGATAGAGCAAAAGAAGTCCGGAGGCTTGTTGGAACCTTTACCTACGCCCAAGGGACCATGGGAGAGCGTTTCCATGGACTTTATCACATGCTTGCCGAAGTCGGAAGGAAGTGGGAGTATTATAGTGGTGGTCGATCGATTCTCGAAGTATGGAACTTTCATTGCCACACCACCCGATGTTACGGCAGACGATACGGCTAAGCTCTTTTTTAAGAATGTGGTGAAGTATTGGGGAGTGCCACATGTGATTGTTAGTGATCGAGATCCTAGATTCACAGGGCGCGTTTGGTCGGAGTTGTTCAAGATGATGGGAATAGAGTTGAATTTCTCTACAAGTTTTCATCCCCAAACGGACGGGCAAACGGAAAGGGTGAATGCACTATTGGAGCTCTATCTTCGGCACTACGTAAGTGCCAACCAACATGATTGGGCTAAACTCCTTGATGTTGCTCAATTCTCTTACAACATGCAACGGAGTGAAGCCACGGGGAAGAGTCCTTTTGAGTTGGTGACGGAGCGCCAACCATTGACTCACAATGCCTTAGCCGCATCATATAAGGGGAGTAGCCCGGCCGCTTACAAAACGATGAAGGAATGGCATGAGCAAGCGGACTTGGCCCGGACATCATTAGACAAAGCGGCTAAGAAGATGAAGAAGTGGGCGGATGAGAAAAGGAGACACGTCGAGTTCGAGGTCGGAGATCAAGTGATGGTGAAGCTCTTGCCTTAACAATTCAAGTCATTGAGGAAGGTGCATAAGGGATTGATACGGAGGTATGAAGGCCCTTTCCCGGTGATAGGACGTGTTGGGAAAGTATCTTATCGGCTTCAACTACCGCCCAAGTTGAAGATTCACCCGGTCTTCCACATTAGCTTTCTCAAGCCTTATCATGGAGACGAGGAAGACCCGGAACGAGGGGTGTCCAAGCGGGCACCAACAGCGGTTGTTACTTCGTATGATCGAGAGGTTGATGAGATCTTGTCGGATAGTACGATATAAAGACGAGGAGTGCCGAGCTACAAGGAGTACTTGATCAAGTGGCGTGGTTTGCCCGATAGTGAAGCAAGTTAGGAGGCCGAAGACTTGTTGTGGCAATTTGCGGACAAGATCAAGAGATATCATGAAGAAGGCACGACGAGGACGTCGCGAGCTTAGGTGGGGGAGGATGTCACGACCCGCCTACTCGATACGATTATTTTTAAGGTTGATCGGGATTCCGGATTGTTCCACACTTGTCTTGAAAGACCTTGGATAATCTTGGAAGCTCATGGAAGATTTTGGAATGGGATGGAAGCTCTAGAACATCATGGAAGACCTAGAACCTCTTGGAAATCCTAGAAGCTTCCCATAGAATTATCTAGAATCTTGTACATACTAGTATAAATAGGAGTTGCCTCATTTGCACAAGGCATCCAACATTTCACTTGTAAACTCTCTTGTAAAGTTCTAAGTAATACAAAACATTTCCTTTCATTCCACTTGTTCCTATCTTTGAAGCTTTGTTAGTTGCATATATCGTTGAGTATTCGAGTAAGGCTGAGCTTAGTCGAGACTAAGTGCCGCACGGAAGACCTTGTAGAGACAAGTCCGTGACAATATGGTAACTATCCAAACTAAATAGGTGTAAAAGAATATAGAGAAAAGTCAAAAATACATCCCTGTGGTTTGGTCTTTGCTCGCTTTACAACCTTTTTTTTTGGCACAAAAATCATCCCTGTGGTAGTAAAGTTGGCACAAAACCATCCCTCCGTTAGTAATATCAGTTAATGAGGACTAACGATGCAAATTATTTTCCGTTATCTCCTAACACGAATTAAAATATTTGCATCGTTAGTCCTCTTACGTTTTCGTCCATTTTTATCCGTTTTCGTCCGTTTTTCTCATGTTTTTATCAGTTTTCATCCGTCTTTATACGTTTTCATCTATTTTTCTCATGTTTTTATCCGTTTCTTCCATTTTTCTCACCTTTTTATCCGTGCTCATACACTTTTATTTGTTTTCGTCTATTATTTTACGTTTTCATCCGTTTTTCTTATATTTTATCCGGTTTCATCCATTTATATATATATATATATATATATATATATATATATATATATATATATATATATATATTATGTATGAAAACGGATAAAAATATGTGAAAATAGATAAAAACGTATGAAAACTTGATATTTGATAAAAATGTTTCTGAATCGATTTTAATTCACGATTTTGACCCGTTTCTGGTCCGAATCATCAAAAGTGTGAAACATAAAAGTTGTCTGGAAAAATGTTTTACATCAAGACACACGAGATTTTAACTTGAAATTGCACCTCCACCACCACCACCCACCACCTCCACCCATCACCACCAACCACCGCCTCTACCACCACCGCTGCCGCCACCACCCATCGCCACCATCATCGTCGCCACCACTACCGCCGCCGGCACCACCGCCACTGGTGGTGGGTGGTGATGGTTGGAGGTGGGTGGTGGTGGTGATGGGTGGTGGGTGGTTGCGGCGATGGGTGATGGCGGCGGCGGTGTTGTTGGCAACGGTGGGTGGTGGTTGGGTGGAGGTGGTGGGTGGTGGTGGGTGATGGTTGGTGGCAGTGGTGGGTAGTGGTGGTGGCGGCAGTGGGTGGTGGTGGCGGTGGTGGATGGTGGTGGTGGGTGGAGGTGGGTGGAGGTGGTGGGTGGCGGTGGTGGTGGTGGGTGTTGGTGGGTGGTGGTGGCAGTGGTGGGTGGTGGTGATGGTAACGATGCAAATATTTTAACTCAATGAGGATTAACGATGCAAATATTTTAACTCTATAGTCAATGAGGACTAACGATGCAAATATTTTAACTCAATGAGGACTAACTATGCAAATATTTTAATTCAATAAGGACTAACGATGCAAATATTTTAACTCTAGAGTCAATGAGGACTAACGAAGCAAATATTTAACTCTTGTTAGGAGATAACGGAAAATAATTTGCATCGTTAGTCCTCATTAATTGATATTACTAACGGAGGGATAGTTTTGTGCCAACTTTACTACCACAGGGATGATTTTTCTGCCAAAAAAGAAAAAGGATGTAAAGCGAGCAAATGCCAAACCGCAAGGATGTATTTTAGACTTTTCTCAAGAATATATTTGAATGATACAAACCAACTACGTACGTGTGTATAATCTGTATGTTTATGTAGTTGGTTTAGGTGAATTAGGGCCTGTTTATTTTTTGTTCCACATACAACGGCTTATAAGCGTGGTGGGCTCCACATCTTTTAAAGCATCTAAATATGGATGAGTGGGTATTTCTACCCTCTAAGACCAAAAGGCAAGGTGGTGAAAGTATCATCAATGGGCCCCACTTCACGCGGCATATTCCTTGCCCTCCACCTAGACCCACGCGCTATGCACATAAACCCAAAAGATATTCGGTGAAGGCATCACTAGATGAAAAATCTGAAAAAAGGTCCCCACATCTCACATTTAATTAACTTTGTCGAATTAAAAAAAAGGGAATGTTGCAAAAAAAATCATAACACCCCACTTTATTTCTTTTATAAATACTCACAAACCTATATTGTTTAAACACAATCTCAAATCACATTCCTTGCCTACTAGCCTAAGGACTCAAACGAATTAAAGTGGGCCCAAATTAAAAATAAACAATATTATATTCACAAGTTGTAATTCAGAGCCATTAGCAAAAAAAGTAAACACACCCTTAGTTTTAGTTTCTATGTCCAATGGGGCACATGAGTCGTAACAGTATGGGCTTTGGGAATGGATGGTAAGACTTAAGAGAGAGAAAAGGCCCATTAAAAGCTTGCCATTTGGTTGTAAAATTATATATAAAGATCTTTTTGACATTGCACATCGTGGTTTGTAAGATGCCAAATGCCAGCCCGATCGATGTTGATCATGAGATTATCATGACAATCGCCACTAGCCACATTGAACAATGAAATGGACTTTTTGCTGGTTGGACTTGTGAGTAAACATGACAAAAACCTGATACTTATACTCAAAAGGAAAAGGCCACTTAGGGAGAGACACGAAAATAACATGGTAAACTAACTGAACATTCAGTAAATATCTCATAAACCGTTCGGCAAAAAGTTCATTTATGTTCATTTATTTATTAAATGAACAAACATGAATAATATTTTACATTCGTTTAGTTAAATGAACAAACATAAACAAAAGTCACATTCATTCATTTATGTCGTTAATGTCCAATTACGCGTTCGTTAACGTTTTATGTTCATTTATTTATTTATGTTCATATATCATATCTTGTAATTGTATAATTTTAAAATTGGTTTTTCGAAGCAAAGCAACATCTATACTATATAAAGCTTGTAAACCTTAATTTAATGCGCAGGAGTATTGTGCACAAAGTGTAGTACGGTACAATGTAGTTTAAGCAACATCTTATGTATATGAATGACACGAATTTACATCTACATACTTCAATGTATACGCGGTTATAGAACATGAAAGGCCTGCAGTTTTGCAACCTCAAAGAATACGAAGGAAGCTGCAATTACATTCTTATTAAATAAGCAAGCTGCAATTACATTGTTATTAAATGTATGCTGCATAAATGAGTCACGAGTCCTGTTGCCTTTCCACAAATTGTAAGTGACTCAATGAGCAATCAAACTAAAAAGGCCCATTTAGTATATCATCATGGCTGCACAAACTGGAAACCCAAACTCTGAAATGTATCTGGATGAGCTGAAGTTAGATGCCACTGGCATGATAGTCGTGATGCTATGTAGAATATGGGATATAAATGCGTTTACCAATGGCCGATACTTGGGAACTGAATTCTTGGTCTCTGATGCTAAGGTGTATTGATCTTCCTTTAAAAAAATAATGTATAAAACCAATACAGGAAAAAATGATTAATAATCTATATCCGTTTTTAACACGCTTCTTTGGCAGGTGATGACATCAAATAAGTACAGTATATTCTCATCATTTGTCCTATTTAATTGACCTGTTTTATTATATTTTATATGAGAATTGGTGCTTTAATGTGTAATTTAATAATTCTCAGGTAAAAACAAGCAATTGGTGAAACTTGGTGATTTTAGACGAAATATGGAGCAAAATGATCAAGATAGAAAAGTCTACTGAAATCCAGAAGATACACCGCATCATTCTAGATAGATGCGCCGTACTATCATACTTAGATGAATTCGAAGACCATTGCCTAACTTTGAAGAATGCGATGCATCAGATTACACAATGCGCCGCATATGAAACTTTGGTTAACGAAGAAGAACCAACTTGTTCTACTCCGGATACGCCGCATCACATTATCATCATACGGCGTATCTACTACACAGATCATATCTTTTATTTTTCTGCATTTTTTTGTTTCATTTTCTTTTTAGACTATAAAACATTCTATCAGTTTATTTAATGCGGCGCATCCTTGGTTAAGGATGCGACGCATCCTATTCTTTGATTCGTACCAATTCCAGGCTTGATACGACGCATTCCTTTCCATGGATATGGCGTATCGACTGACCTGATGATTTTTACGGATTTTAATTTTTAGTGTTTTAGGTTTTATTTTTACTAACTACTAATGAATTACGCACAAGTTGTGAGCTTCTTAATTCAGGTGTGTTGCTTAGTGGTGGTGTTTTTATTTCTGTACTTTCTGTGGAGACGTCTTCCACAAGAAAGTAGATTTTGCTCAAGAAACGCATAATGCAGGATCAAACCGAGCAGATCTCAGAGAAGTTTTCCGTTCTAATTCTTTTAATTTCCAGTTTTTAACTTTTAATACAAACAACGAGGTCGTTGTTTAACTTCAGTGGGGGGATGGAGAATTAGAACGCTTAGTTGTCCTTAATTTTTAAAAATATTCTTTAATCTATACTTAATATATCAAAATTTAAATTTTTTAGCATATTTTTGTTAAATCCAAGTTGCATAGCCGCACACATAACTTTATTTGATAAAACATTTTTCGTGCATGTGACTAGTAAACTTTAGAACTTGGCTTGTATACTATTTGAGTCCACCATAATGAGTATTATTGATATAATTGGAGTGACTTTTCTAACTTGGTAAATTTCTAGGATTTCAACCAAAAAGCCTATATACGTTATGTGTTATTAACTAACTACACTGGTTAGTTAACCCCATATAAAACCCTTTGTTACTCTCATTTTTAAAGTAAGATACCCATAGAAAAACCCTTAGAGCCATTCCTTTCGTTTCATACACATGTGTTAATTGTTTCGTTACACCTTAAAACTTAACCTACCATGTAGATTAATGTCCGTGGTTAGTCGCTTTAGACAAAGTGTATTTCCTTGCGTTACCTGTGTTCGTGTGCGTAAATTCATTATATTTGGTTAGGTCGGGAAATTGCACAATGCAATTGGAATGAAAGTAAATATTTTGAGTCTTGTTATTTTTTGTGTGTTTACTACTTTCACTATTTACTGTTATTTCTGAAGTTATGAAAAGTATGAAAAAATTATCCAGAATTATCATTATAGTGATGTGGTAAAATTTTACACATCTTAGTTTATGTTGATGTAAAAAAAAAATCGAAAAAATAGAAAAGAAAAAAAGAAAGAAAAAGTTGGTAAGTTTGTTATAAACCAACGATGTAATGTTTTGTATTAAGTGGACGATATCGCCACTACTTGTTGTTGTATTATATTTATGGATAGAATGGGAGTTTGCCATTATGGGAACGCCAACTATGGTTTATTCTTTGATTAAAAGTCTATTAAGTATAATTCGTGTCTACCTAAAGCGTGAGTTACATGAGTCAAAAAGCTTGAGTTATTTAATGATATGAGTCTTATTCATGGGATGGTTGGGAATGTGATTAACCACACTTATGACTTAATCTAGTTGTTTGTTTATTTTTTATTTTACACCAATTTGTATCCTAAATGTTGTCCATACCCAACCGTATTGTTGTATTCATTGTTAGCATTCGAGCATCCGGATATGATGATGGCCAAGTAAGATGTTAAATGTATGAATATGGTAGTGACCATCCGAGTATTAGATTAATTGACTAACGCGCCAGCGATCTGGTGTGTGACTTGGTGACCATCCGTTATTGATGAGGCGAAAAGTATACCGCTTTTAAGGGGTTATTTAAGCCCGAATTCGTGATTATTTGATCAAGTATTGCCTTAAATCGTTCCTTCTATCATTTTAGGTACTTCTGGAGAGAAATCTGGAAAAGGAAGTGTTTTGGACATTTTTGGAGCGTAAAAGTGAAGAAAACGGCAAAGTCTCAAATTCCTTGCTGGGAACAATACCTGACGATGTCAAGCAATAACACATGACGGCGTCAAGAGTAACAAAAGTGGTGGATGTGGAACTTATAACGTGACTGCCCAGAACACTTTCTTTGTTAATGGCCTGACGGCGTTACCAAGGCCGTCAGGGTCCAAATACTAGTGAAGGTGTTGGGAATTATACTAATAGTTACCACGGCTAAGAGAAGAAGTTACAACTGCAGAAGATTGTACTTGCAGTGGAAACTTATTACCACTGCAAGACCAATACATTACCACTGCTTATTAGATAACTGTTAGGAAACGCGTCTAGATTAATATAGAATAGATCTTGTGTATATCTTATTCTATTAGCTTTATACTTATCTTGTAGAAAAGGACTCCTTGTGCTATAAAAGGAGATCCTAGGTTAAAGGTTTGATATACGTTTTCCTTGAGCTTCAAGGTGTAACCCTAGTGATATCAAGATCACTCGTATTATTATCATTAATAATATTGGAGCTAATAGTTTGTTTACATACATTGTTTATATACAACTGTCTTACTCATAATCAAACTTCTAAGTGTTACTAAGTAGATTCCGCATACTTAGTAATATAATTCAAAGTATCAATCTAACACAAGTTCAAGGTGTTTAGATCCATCAAGTGGTATCAGAGCCAGGCTTTGATACTTTGATTTAGAAGACTCAAGTTCACTCCGAAGAATCAATGGAGACAGAAACCAGTAACTCAAACATTGCTGCTAAGCTTCCAAAGCTTAAGTTGAATGACTTTGAGATGTGGAGGCTAATGATAGAACAATTCTTTATGGTCCAAGATTACACACTCTGGGAGATCATTATGGTTGGAAATTCTTTCAAACCAAGTTCTACTTCAGAGATGGTTAATGGCAAGGAAGTAATTAAGGTCAACACTGGACCTGTTACTAATGATGAAAGACTTCCACTGAAGAATGATTTGAAGGCCAGAGGTCTGTTGCTGATGACACTTCCCAGAGACCAAGTTGTAGCATTCAGCAAGTTCAAGACTGCAAAGACCCTCTTTGATGAGATCTGTGAAGTTTTTGGTGGTAATGATTCCACCAAGAAGACTCAATAGACCCTGCTGAAGCAAACTTATGAAAACTTTGGTTCAACAAGTAATGAATCTCTTGATAGCATCTTCACAAGACTATAAAAGATTGTTTCTCAGCTCACTGTTTTTGGAATTGAGGTGAAAAGAGAAGACCTCAATCTAAAGTTTTTAAGAAGCTTACCCTCTGAATTTGGAACCAATGTTGCTGTGTGGGAAGATAAGCCAGAGTTGGAGACAATCTTAATGACTTGTACAATAACTTCAAGGTTATTGAACAAAGATTGAAGAAAGCTGGCAAGATAAGCTCAAGTTCAGGAAGTGTAGCACTCATATCATCATCTCTTGATGATAGTTCAGATGAAGAAAGTGATAGTGATGATGACAGTGCTAACATTGTTGTTTCCACTGGTAGTGGAAGTGTTTCCACTGGTAGGACAAAGAGACAGATTGCAGGGCTTAGTGATACTACTTTTTATGCCTTTATATCAAGTCAAGTGGGTGGTTCAATCCTCAATCATGAGGATCTGGATCAAATTGATGAAGATGATATGGAGGAGATGGACATTAAATGGCAAGTGGCATTACTAAGCTTAAGGACAAAGAAGTTTTGGAAGAAGACTGGAAGAAAGATCAACATCAGTGGCAATGAAACAATAGGTTTTGACAAAAAGAAGGTGGAGTGCTACAATTGTCATAAGAAGGGGCACTTTGCCAGGGAGTGTAGGAAGCCAAGGAAGTCTGACAACAGGTCAACTTGGTACAAGCAGGACAAGAAAAAGGAATCTACTACTGATGAGCCAAAGGGGCTATTGGCCATTGATGGAGTGAGCTTTGATTGGAGCTTTATGACTAAGGAAGAGGATGATGATTCAGAGTCTGCAATGGTTGCTACAGAGCTTGCACTAATGGCTTTTTCTGACTCTGAGGTACAAATTGATAATGCTTGTTCTAAATCTTGTAAGGCCTTAAAAGAGTATGAGAAACTTAAAGCACAATTTAATGAGCAACACATAGAGTTAACTCATACTAATTATAACTTAGCAAATCATAAAAGAGGCCTAGGAGTTTTAGAAACTCAATTAGAGCATTATAGGGCAAATGAATCTAAGTTCAATGATGATATTGCAGTATTAAGAAGAGACTTAGATTATCAGGTTACTGTTAATAAGGTTCTTAGAGAAGAACTAGAAAAGGTTAAAGTGGCTAGTGAGAATATAATGATAACTAAGCAAACACTGGATCATCAATCTAAGTGTATTGATAAAATTTTGGGAAGCCCAAATTGTGAGCAAAGCTAAATCAGGTCTTGGATACAAAACTGTTCCACCACCTCTAAGAGGTGTTCCATCACCTCCTGGCATTGACTTAGCTCACACAGGTTTAGAAGAATTCCAGGAACCACCCATGATCTATGGACCAAAATTTGTTAAACCAGTTGAAATTGAAAAGGTTCAGGTTGAGGTTGATGTATTTGATAGTGCTAGTGACTCATCTCTTAAAGATGAAAATTTAAATGTTGAGTCTAAACCTAGTGTTCCTGAGAATGTGAAAGTGGAGGTTAAAAGAAGTATTCCTGAAGCAGTCAAAGAGAAGCCTAGGTCACAACCTAATTTCACTAGGCCCACTACTAGATATGCAGAGATGTACATAAGTAGATCACCAACTCCTAGAGGCAATATGAGGAGTTGGAATCATGTTAAATCTAGGCAATTTGGTAGTGATTTTGTGTTCAATAACAAACCCTGTCATATATGTGGTAGCTTTGACCATTTGGCTTGTAGCTGTACCTACCACTTAGGAAGAAGGGAAGTGTTTGGGAATACTAGGGTGAATGGACAAAATGCTAATTGCTTAACTCACCCAAATCCACTTAGCAAGATGATTCCCAGGTCTGTTTTGCTTCATTCTGGCATTAAAACAATTTCCACTGCTAGACCAGCCGTTACCACTGCCAGAAATAAAAACAGAGTTTACCCTAAGTCCCCAGTTACTACTTTTGTTAAATCTACTCAAACAGGGAAAAAGACCAATTTTGAAAAGAAAGTTAACAATACTCAGAAGTGGGTACCTAAAATTTCTAAGCCAGCAGTTTCCACTGCTAAGGCAGCAGTTACCACTGCAAGGCCAAAGGTTACCACTGGTAGGTCTGTTAACAAGAAAAGGGTAAATGTGGGAACTGCTGTTAAGGCCTCAGCACGTTGGGAATGGAAACCAAAAGGAACCATCACCTCAAACAATCCCAATGGTGTATCAATGACCTTTGAAAGATATAACTATATTGATACACGAGGCAGATCCAAGTCATTTGTGGCTTGGGTCCCCAAAAGGAACTAATTCCTTTATTTTGTGTGCAGGGACATTCAAAGATTACTAATGATCAAGGATACTCAGACAGTGGATGTTCCAGGCACATGACTGGCAATAAGTCTTATCTTTCAGACTTTCAACCTTATGATGGACAATTTGTCAGCTTTGGAGGAGGAATTGGTGGCAAAGTTTCTGGCAAAGGTACAATCAAGGCTGGAAACATTGATTTTGAAGATGTGCAGTATGTGAAAGAACTCAAGTATAACCTCTTTAGTGTGTCACAGATGTGTGACAAAAAGCATAGAGTTCTATTCACAGAAGATGAATGCTATATCTTATCTAAGGATTACAAGCTTCCTGATGAAAGTGACATTTTGCTTAAAATCCCTAGAAAAGGAAATTTGTATAGCATTGACATGCAGAACATAGTGGCTAATAATGATGTTACTTGCTTGCTTGCTAAAGCCACTTTGGATGAATCAATGCTTTGGCATAGAAGACTTGGTCATGTTAACTTCAAGACCATCAACAAGATTGTGAAAGATGGACTTGTTAGAGGCCTACCAGAGAAAAGATTTGAAAATGATCAAACTTGTGTTGCCTGTCTCAAAGGAAAGCAACACAGAGCTTCATGCAAGACCAAGGCATTAAATTCAATCAATCATCCACTCTTTATGCTGCATATGGATTTGTTTGGTCCTACCTCTGTGAGCAGCATCAATTTGAAGAAGTATTGTCTTGTTGTGACTGATGACTTCAGTAGATTCACATGGGTTTTCTTTTTGAGTACCAAGGATGAAACCACAGGCATCCTTAAGACATTCACCACTCAGGTTGAAAATCAATTTGAAAAGAAAATCAAGATCATTAGGTATGACAATGGGACAGAGTTCAAGAATAAAGTTATGGATGATTTCTGCAGAGACAAAGGTATTAAAAGAGAATTTAGTGTTGCAAGAACTTCTCAACAAAATGGAGTTGCAGAAAGAAGAAATAGAACACTAATTGAGGCTGCTAGAACCATGTTAGGTGATTCCAAGCTTCCAGTGACTTTTTGGGCTGAAGCAGTTAACACTGCTTGTTACATTCAGAGTAGGGTTTTAGTGGTCAAAACAAAGAACAAGACACCTTATGAGTTGTTCAGAGGAAGACCTCCTACTTTGGAGTTTATGAGGCCATTTGGGTGTCATGTTACTATTCTTAATACCATTGATCATCTGGGCAAATTTGAATAAAAGTCAGATGAAGGCTTCTTTGTTGGATACTCTATGGTTAGCAAGGCTTTTAGAGTCTATAACTTAAGAACAAAGAAGATTGACGAGAACTTGCATGTTCAGTTTCTTGAAAATAAAGCAAACATGGCAGGTTCAGGACCAGATTGGCTATTTGATCTTGAAACATTATCAAATACAATGAATTATGTTCCTCTCACTTCAAGTACTGGAGACAAAGATCATGAAGATTCAGAAGAATTCATTGATGAAGATGAAGCTTGCAAAGATGATGAAGATCAAATTGTTATGCCACTTTGGGACTTTGGTGATAATTCTGAAAAACCAAGTGATGCAGATGATATGAATAAAGAAATTCCTACTACCAGTGGTAACTCAATTCCCACTGCTACACTAGAAGTTTCCACTGCAAGCCCAAATGTGGACAACACTTCTCAGGAATCACCAAGTGATGATGTAGAGATCTCAAACATGCCTACAACATATGATATTCCTAGCACATCACAGTCTTCAATTCACAAAGTGCATCCACTTGACAATGTTATTGGTGAACTTCAATCAGGTGTGAAGACTAGAAGACGGACAAAGAAAGATGATATTCATGGGTTCATTAGTGAAGTGTATGAGTCCAAGAAGCATAAAAGGAAGAATGAGTGTTTGTTTTTTTGTTTTCTCTCACAGGTGGAGCCTAAGAATGTTTATATGGCTCTAGAAGAATCTAGCTGGGTTGAAGCTATGCAAGAAGAGTTGCTGCAGTTTAAACTTCAAAAGGTTTGGGTTCTTTGTGACTTGCCTGATGGTATGAAGGTCATTGGTACTAAATGGGTTTTCAGAAACAAGAAAGACGAAAGAGGTATTGTAATAAGGAACAAAGCTAGATTGGTTGCTCAAGGATACACTCAAGAGTAGGGTATTGATTATGAAGAAGTGTTTGCTCCTGTTGCAAGGATTAAGGATATTAGATTGGTTGCTCAAGAATGAGTGTTTGTTTTTCTGCTTTCTCTCACAGGTGGAGCCTAAGAATATATATATGGCTCTAGGAGAATCTAGCTGGGTTGAAGCTATGCAAGATGAGCTGCTGCAGTTTAAGCTTCAAAAGGTTTGGGTTCTTTGTGACTTGCCTGATGGTATGAAGGTCATTGGTACTAAATGGGTTTTTAGAAACAAGAAAGATGAAAGAGGCATTGTAATCAGGAACAAAGCTAGATTGGTTGCTCAAGGATACACTCAAGAGGAGGGTATTGATTATGAAGAAGTGTTTGCTCCTGTTGCAAGGATTGAGGCTATTAGATTGTTCTTAGCCTATGCATCATTTATGGGCTTTCCAGTCTATCAAATGGATGTTAAGAGTGCCTTCCTGTATGGAACTATTGATGAGGAGGTATATGTCTCTCAACCTCCAGGCTTTGAAGATCCTCAACACCCAAATAAAGTTTACAAAGTGGTTAAGGCTCTTTATGGCTTACATCAGGCTCCAAGGAAGTGGTATGAAACCTTAGCTAATTATTTGTTGAATAATGGGTTTCATAGAGGAAAGATTGATCAAACTCTGTTCATCAAGAAAGACAAGGGTGATATCCTACTTGTGCAAGTATATTTTGATGATATCATCTTTGGGTCTACTAAACAAGAGATGTGCAAAGAGTTTGAGAAGCTAATGAAAGATGAATTTCAAATGAGTTCTATGGGAGAACTTACATTCTTTTTGGGGCTACAAGTACAACAGAGTAAGGAAGGCATATTTATCAGCCAAGACAAGTATGTGGCTGAGATTATTAAGAAGTTCAAGTTTACTGATGCAAAATCTTCAAATACCCTTGCTGACAAGACCACTCACTTATTGTTGAAGAATGCTAGTGGTGCCAATGTTGATGTTCACACTTACAGATCTATGATTGGTTCTTTGATGTATCTTACTTCATCAAGGCCAGACATTATGTTTGTTGTATCTGCTTGTGCAAGATTTCAAGTGACTCCAAAGACATCACATATGACAGCAGTGGAAAAGATTTCTAGGTACTTGAAGACTTATCCTAATCTTGGATTATGGTATCCAAGAGACTCTCCAATGGAATTGATCACATACTCAGATAGTGACTATGCTGGTGCAAGTTTGGATAGAATATCAACTACTGGTGGATGTCAATTTCTTGGATGTAGATTGGTGTCATGGCAGTGCAAGAAGCAAACTATGGTGGCTACTTCAACCACTGTAGCAGAATATGTTGCAGCTGTTAGTTGTTGTGCTCAGATCCTTTGGCTTCAGAATCAATTATTTGACTATGGGTACAATTTCATGAACACCAATATCTATATAGACAATAGTAGTACCATATGCATTATTAAAAATCCTGTGCAACACACTAAAACTAAACATATTGAAATTAGACATCACTTCATTAGAGATTGTTTTGAGAAAAAGCTTATTAATGTTGTCAAGATTCATACTGATGATAATTATGCTGATTTATTAACAAAAGGGCTTGATGTGGGTAGGTTTCAATACTTGGTAACAGGTATTGTAATGCTCAATCCATAAGCATTTGATGTCTAAATACTTTTCAGTGTTGCAAGATACTTTTTAGGTACTAATATTGTTTGTATTGTATGTATGGTTTTCTACTAACTTGTATGCAGAGTTATCAAGAGCACAGTGGTAATTAACATACAACAGTGGAAAGATTTGTTAGCCTCGCTTTTTTATAAAGATAACGTCACACATGTGAATTGGACTAGATTAGTAACATGTAGTACCCGCAGGGACTACTAACGTACACTAGGCAAAGTAATGTTGCATAGAGCCTATAAATACCCCTCATGACTCTCCATGAGGGGTGTGGGAAATTGTGTATTCATTCTTTCATCTTAATATCATCCATTTTCTTCACCCTCTCTCTACTTTCTCTCTCTAAAACTAAATATGGAGTTCATCAATAATCATCAACCAAGACCTCCCGAATCACATAAATCATCAATACTTTCGGTCCTACAATTGGTATAAGGAGCCAGGCTGTTTTATTTATTGATTTTTGTGGTTCGTATCATGTGTTAGAAACTGTTTTTACCCGAATTTTTAGGATCTGAGAATTTTTTTTCTCGTTCTTTATGGTTTAACAGTTTCTATACACTTTTTAGTATGTATCCCATGTGGTCAAACAGTCTTGATACAATGTTTTCTTGTGTCCTTTTTAGTCCAAGATAACAAGTTATGCAACACATATCATTTTTTGACTTGTTTTTGTACCATCCGTGTAAAGTGGTCAAGGCTAAGGCATAAACATGTTCTCGATATTCATCGACAAACTCATCTGATATTCATCGGAATCTGGGAAATCATCGCCGGAAAAATCAGAATCTCTTGTATAAGAGGTTCTCGATAAGTAACTGTTTTCGAGAACACAATACCCTGTTTTATCGAAAACATGTTCTCGACAAATATGTTCTCGATAAACATGTTCTCAAAAAATAAACAGGTTCTCGAAAAATCAGGTTCTCGAAAATTCAGATTTTCGAAAAATCTGTATTCTCGCTAAAAGATACCAAGTTTCGCAAACACAAGATTTACCAAGTTTCGAAATTTTTGTAAAAAGTTTCAAAATTAACAGGTTACTATTTTTCGCAAACACATGATTTACCATGTTTCCCAATCTTTTGTGAAAAGTTTCGAAAATAGAACAAAGAAGATAAGAAGGTGAAGATGAGATGAAGAAACAGACCATGACCACAAAACCAAACATACCAACTCGTGACTTCAGTTTCATTATACATCATTCGTCCATATGCTTTCTAAGATAAAGTAAACAAACGAAGATGGTTAAATTATGAGATGTGTGTATGATTCGTTTTTTTGATGAGATGAATCTGAGATTTCGATATGATGTTATTGAGATGAGTACAAAAAATTGGTGAGTGGGATATGAGAGATGGGGGCGGATAAGTTGATATATGGGTGTAGGGTCACGAATTTTGATAGTACTTGGGTTATTATTATATACCTGCTCATATCATTTGTGTGAATTGTATGGATTGGATGCATATTGGGCTTGTGATTGTCTATCTTCGCTTGGGCTGTATGTTTAAGATAATACTGTTGGGCTAATTGCTATATCATATAAAACACATGGACTATGCATCTATGTTATATCATGATCCGTATATGATGTGATAGTGTGTTGTTAGTGGAAGTACAAAAATTGTCATCCGGATTTTTTTAACAAATTTTTGGATACAAATTTTTTGATATTATTGGTATAATGAGTGGTATTTTGGGTTACAAATTTTACGGGGATACATTATTCACGGCTAGCATTGCTATGTTTAACAAAAATGACTACGGGGTTTTCGCACGGTATTATTAATTTGACTTTGAAGTGACATTTCATCAAGTGTATTTATTTATCTCAAAGTCTAGGGGTGGTTGGATGCACGACTTTTGAAGATAACTTGTCTTCGCAAAGTAAAAAAAAAATCCAGTCTTGACAATCTAGTTATTACTGATGTAAGGAGTTACGTTGTAGTGCTCACAGTATAGCTATCACTTAAAGGAGTTACGTTGTAGTACTCAGTGTCACGCGAAGTAGTGGATTGTTCAAGTGGCGAATATTTTGTGCAACCTCATACTTAAAGGAGTTACATTGTAGTGCTCAGTATAGGTATTAAGTCACATCTATCGTACAAGCATTAAGTCACAAGATGGGATGATTACTTCATTTTCAAGCTGGTCATATCAGGCAGTCTCCATATGTGGTCATTACTAGTAGCCGGTGAATTACAAGGAGGTTCGTTTAAAGGTTGATTTGAGAGAATAGTATTGAGAGTATATTTTTGCGACATATACTCACAAATTGTGCTTACACGGTCTATCTATATTGCATCAGAAGTGTAAAGTACGGGTAATTTTGGCATGTACACACAATAGTATGATGATTTCGATACATCGCAACCATCAGGAGGGAGAAGAACATGCCAAAAGAAGTAGTGTTTCATCTCTAGTACGTTGGTTGATCGAGGGAATTGTGCTTACACTGGAACCGAAGAAGTACTAATGATGTGTACATCGGAGCGTATTACCAACCTTCTGTGCAATGTTATGTGAGTTATATTGTCATGATGCTCCCTGAACGACAACCATGTGCCTACACTTTTGAATCTACTTTGTCCGCTGCGTGATGAAAAGAGAGTTGTCGGTTCAGGAGGGAGCAGGAAAAAGAATAAAGGCTCACTAGTTAGGAGGGAGTAATAACCTAACTAGACCATTACAGTTGAAGTTCAGAGCTACAAAAGAGCTACAAAGACCTTTGCAGTCACTACGCCGAGATCGTCGAAAGAGAGAACTTCAAGTCTGCCTTAGTATCTAGACTACAGAGACTCTGCGCTTCAACAACGTCAACATAGTTTACTATTGTTGTAATTTTACATTGCTAATGTATTTATAGGTCTCATTGTAACCATTCACGTGTGACGATATCTTGGAGGGAGATTGTTAGCCTCGCTTTTTTATAAAGATAACGTCACACATGTGAATTGGACTAGATTAGTAACATGTAGTACCCGCAGGGACTACTAACGTACACTAGGCAAAGTAATGTTGCATAGAGCCTATAAATACCCCTCATGACTCTCCATGAGGGGTGTGGGAAATTGTGTATTCATTCTTTCATCTTAATATCATCCATTTTCTTCACCCTCTCTCTACTTTCTCTCTCTAAAACTAAATATGGAGTTCATCAATAATCATCAACCAAGACCTCCCGAATCACATAAATCATCAATACTTTCGGTCCTACAATTGTTATAAGGAGCCAGGCTGTTTTATTTATTGATTTTTGTCGTTCGTATCATGTGTTAGAAACTGTTTTTACCCGAATTTTTAGGATCTGAGAATTTTTTTTCTCGTTCTTTATGGTTTAACAGTTTCTATACACTTTTTAGTATGTATCCCATGTGGTCAAACAGTCTTGATACAATGTTTTCTTGTGTCCTTTTTAGTCCAAGATAACAAGTTATGCAACACATATCATTTTTTGACTTGTTTTTGTACCATCCGTGTAAAGTGGTCAAGGCTAAGGCATAAACATGTTCTCGATATTCATCGACAAACTCATCTGATATTCATCGGAATCTGGGAAATCATCGCCGGAAAAATCGGAATCTCTTGTATAAGAGGTTCTCGATAAGTAACTGTTTTCGAGAACACAATACCCTGTTTTATCGAAAACATGTTCTCGACAAATATGTTCTCGATAAACATGTTCTCGAAAAATAAACAGGTTCTCGAAAAATCAGGTTCTCGAAAATTCAGGTTTTCGAAAAATCTGTATTCTCGCTAAAAGATACCAAGTTTCGCAAACACAAGATTTACCAAGTTTCGAAATTTTTGTAAAAAGTTTCGAAATTAACAGGTTACTATTTTTCGCAAACACATGATTTACCATGTTTCACAATCTTTTGTGAAAAGTTTCGAAAACAGAACAAAGAAGATAAGAAGGTGAAGATGAGATGAAGAAACAGACCATGACCACAAAACCAAACATACCAACTCGTGACTTCAGTTTCATTATACATCATTCGTCCATATGCTTTCTAAGATATAGTAAACAAACGAAGATGGTTAAATTATGAGATGTGTGTATGATTCGTTTTTTTGATGAGATGAATCTGAGATTTCAATATGATGTTATTGAGATGAGTACAAAAAATTGGTGAGTGGGATATGAGAGATGGGGGCGGATAAGTTGATATATGGGTGTAGGGTCACGAATTTTGATAGTACTTGGGTTATTATTATATACCTGCTCATATCATTTGTGTGAATTGTATGGATTGGATGCATATTGGGCTTGTGATTGTCTATCTTCGCTTGGGCTGTATGTTTAAGATAATACTGTTTGGCTAATTGCTATATCATATAAAACACATGGACTATGCATCTATGTTATATCATGATCCGTATATGATGTGATAGTGTGTTGTTAGTGGAAGTACAAAAATTGTCATCCGGATTTTTTTAACAAATTTTTGGATACAAATTTTTTGATATTATTGGTATAATGAGTGGTATTTTGGGTTACAAATTTTACGGGGATACATTATTCACGGCTAGCATTGCTATGTTTAACAAAAATGACTACGGGGTTTTCGCACGGTATTATTAATTTGACTTTGAAGTGACATTTCATCAAGTGTACTTATTTATCTCAAAGTCTAGGGGTGGTTGGATGCACGACTTTTGAAGATAACTTGTCTGCGCAAAGTAAAAAAAAAAAATCCAGTCTTGACAATCTAGTTATTACTGATGTAAGGAGTTACGTTGTAGTGCTCACAGTATAGCTATCACTTAAAGGAGTTACGTTGTAGTACTCAGTGTCACGCGAAGTAGTGGATTGTTCAAGTGGCGAATATTTTGTGCAACCTCATACTTAAAGGAGTTACATTGTAGTGATCAGTATAGGTATTAAGTCACATCTATCGTACAAGCATTAAGTCACAAGATGGGATGATTACTTCATTTTCAAGCTGGTCATATCAGGCAGTCTCCATATGTGGTCATTACTAGTAGCCGGTGAATTACAAGGAGGTTCGTTTAAAGGTTGATTTGAGAGAATAGTATTGAGAGTATATTTTTGCGACATATACTCACAAATTGTGCTTACACGGTCTATCTATATTGCATCAGAAGTGTAAAGTACGGGTAATTTTGGCATGTACACACAATAGTATGATGATTTCGATACATCGCAACCATCAGGAGGGAGAAGAACATGCCAAAAGAAGTAGTGTTTCATCTCTAGTACGTTGGTTGATCGAGGGAATTGTGCTTACACTGGAACCGAAGAAGTACTAATGATGTGTACATCGGAGCGTATTACCAACCTTCTGTGCAATGTTATGTGAGTTATATTGTCATGATGCTCCCTGAACGACAACCATGTGCCTACACTTTTGAATCTACTTTGTCCGCTGCGTGATGAAAAGAGAGTTGTCGGTTCAGGAGGGAGCAGGAAAAAGAATAAAGGCTCACTAGTTAGGAGGGAGTAATAACCTAACTAGACCATTATAGTTGAAGTTCAGAGCTACAAAAGAGCTACAAAGACCTTTGCAGTCACTACGCCGAGATCGTCGAAAGAGAGAACTTCAAGTCTGCCTTAGTATCTAGACTACAGAGACTCTGCGCTTCAACAACGTCAACATAGTTTACTATTGTTGTAATTTTACATTGCTAATGTATTTATAGGTCTCATTGTAACCATTCACGTGTGACGATATCTTGGAGGGAGATTGTTAGCCTCGCTTTTTTATAAAGATAACGTCACACATGTGAATTGGACTAGATTAGTAACATGTATTACCCGCAGGGACTACTAACGTACACTAGGCAAAGTAATGTTGCATAGAGCCTATAAATACCCCTCATGACTCTCCATGAGGGGTGTGGGAAATTGTGTATTCATTCTTTCATCTTAATATCATCCATTTTCTTCACCCTCTCTCTACTTTCTCTCTCTAAAACTAAATATGGAGTTCATCAATAATCATCAACCAAGACCTCCCGAATCACATAAATCATCAATACTTTCGGTCCTACAAGATTGGTGATAATAACAAGCAGAAAAGAGTACTTTTATTGATATTAAGGAGAGTACATCACAACCATCATGAAAACATTGTCACCTAAACAAGAAAACCATTACATCTGACATGAACCTACAACCTAACACCTACTCCATAGGTTTCTTTCCTTTTCCCTCATACTGATGCTTGCCTTTGGAAATTTTCTTTCTCTTGTCATCAAAAGAGAGTTGTTTCCTTGGACAAGCAAGTCCCAGGACTTGCTTGGGAGGCCTTGGTGCTTGATTAGGCTTGTCTACAGCTGGCCACTTCATGTTGTTTATTGCAGATGTCAATGCTGTGGTGAGTGCCTTTGGGAGTTCCTTGGAAAGATCAAAGGTTGGATCATTGTCATCATCTGATGAAGAGCTGGAATAAAACTCAAGAGATGGAGCAGGATCAGCTGATATCTTCTTATTGGGCTTCATGCTTGAAGATGTAGCAATTGCAGTATTTTGTGGAAAATATCCACTCCATCCAGAAGAAAGTTCTTCAGAGTCTGAGTAGTAGCTGATTTCCTCATCAGAAGAGTCATCAGAGGAGATGTAGATTAATGGAAACCAACTCATGATGATGTTTTGGGTTTATGTTTATTGAAGAAGATTGTTGATGAAAGATAAAAGATGTTGAGCCCCCTTTTATAAGCAAAGTCAAGGTCGAATTCTAATTAATGAAGGATATTTACTCCTACTTGTTTTGGTAGGTTGGAGGAGTAAATTTGGTTATAATCGGGTTGACTTTTGGAAGATATTTTTGTGAATAGTAACTTGGTTAAAAAGTTACTTTGGGTTAATTCTTCTGGGTTAAGTTGAAAGTTACTTTGGTATTGCAGCATACAACCTATTTTATTGGAGTCATTGGAGTAATAAGGTGTGTAACATAGACACACAACAAATGGTTATTGATTCACCATGTCTAATCCACATAAGAATCAACTAGTCCAGAGCAAACGGCTACTGGTAAAGACTTATCAAATCCGTTTATGGTTGATAGTTTACCAAAAACTAGGTTATCAACTCACCATACATCCATGTGATCAAGATTTGGCTAGTCCATAGCAAACGGCTTATGGTAAAGACATATCAAATCCGTTGATAGCTGGTAGTTTGCTAAAAACTATGATAAGAGCAACAAATTTTTATGATTTATTAACCACTGCTCTTTGATATGTTGTGAAAATTTTACCACTGCTAGTTCATTAGTTACCACTGCAAGAGTAATTTTTCCACTGATGAACTAGCCGTTACAACTGTTGTGTCAGTAATCCAATTTTTACTAGCCGTTGTAAAATAACCGCCATTCCTTATTAATAGGGTAAAATCTTTTGTGAATTATTTACTTACTTATTATACATTATTCTTTTTCCAAAGATAATTCTTTCTAAAGATAATTCACATTGCGCAACCTCCTTAAACCCTATTAGTATAAATTTATCATCGTACGGCTTGCTTTTTATCTTGCTTACTAACACTTTCATTCTCTTTTTCACAAATATCATGGCGATTCTAAAATTTGTCGAGGAGCACAACCAAGTGGCCTACTTACAAAAGTCGAATGAGAAGAGTGGCCCTGTTTTTCATCAGATTGTGGATTTTCTAAACACAACTCATATAGGGTATGCCTTAACAATTAATCCCACAATCTATGTCTCTCATATCAAACAGTTATGGAACACTGTGGAGTCCATAACTCTTGAACCTGGAGACACACAAGAATCTGTGGATGCTCTAAGAGCCACAGTTGATGGGGTAACTATTGATGTTACTGAGTCATCCTTGAGGAGAATTCTCCAATTGGATGATCTCAATGGTATCATCACATTACCCAATTCAGATATTTTTGCCAATATTGCTTTAATGGGGTATGATACATCTGACCAAAAAGTCACTTTTAGAAAAGGATGTTTTTGTCCCCATTGGAGATTTTTAATTCATACTCTTCTACATTGCCTAAGTCCTAAGAAAACATCTTATGAACAATTTGCATCAACCATGGCTTATCCTTTGGTTTGTTTGGCAACAGATAGGACTTTCAATTTTTCAAAGTTTCTTTTCAATAATATGAAAGGCAATGTAAAGAGTCAATATAAATTTTTGATGTATCCAAGGTTTGTGCAAGCAGTGTTAAATGAGTTTCAACTGCGACCTCACAATAGAATTTATGAACCTTCCACTCTTAAGCCAAAAGTTTTTCAAAATATGTCTAAGGCTTCAGAACGTTGGAATGGGGAGGTTCATCCACTTTTGCCTCAAATGCTTGCTAAAATTTCTCAAGTACAGGGTGAGGATGCACCAATCCCAGCTGCATCTCAAAACACACCCACTATTGTTGTTCCACCAATTCAACATACCCCTGCAGTCACTCACACTTATGAGAGAAGATCTAAATAGCCAACTTCTCACATCTCAACATTGCATGTTGCTGAGCCTTTTGGTTTAGGAACAAGCAGTGGTGGTTCAAGGCTTAATCCTAGTCCAACCAGGGAAGAGCCTGAATCAATGCTTCATGATTCACCTCTCCCAGAAGGTTACACAGTTGGAAGTGATGAAGGCAGTGTGCAACAACATGAATTGATGGACATTTGTACCAAATTAGTCAAGCAGGTTCAAGCTCTGGAGAAAGATCTGGCACAAACCAAAGAACAACATGCCACAAAGATGAATACATTGAAGACTGAGATTCAAAGATTGCAGATTGAAGTTGAGAATCTCAATAAGCAAAAACCTCAGGTTGTATCATCATCATCTTCACCTTCAGATGAGTTTTCTGCAAGTTCTACTAAAGTTTTAGGAGATTCTTCCAAACAGGGGAGGAAAATAGATGCAGAGCTTAAAGGGAGGAGTAAAAATTTTGATAAAGATTTTGCTGAGCTCAATGATTCTGATGATGTAGTTGAGACCGAGGGGAGGAAATTGGATTTTGAAAATACGGATGCTGATGCAGGTTTTAACTTTGATGATTTAGTTGGAACTGCTCAACCAATTTCCACTGAAGCAGAACAAGTTCCCACTGATCAACCAATTACCACTGCAAGTGAAAATGTTCCCACTACTAGTCAAGAAATTACCACTGCAGAGGAAGAAGCTGCCAGAAGAAGATCAGTTAAAGGAAAGGCTATTGTAATTGCTTCAGATCAAGAGACAAGAAAGATTTCTAAGTATGAACAAGCTCAGATTGATTTTGATGCAAGATTAGCAGAGCAACAACAAACTGAAGAATATGAAAGAAAGAAAAAGCTTAAAGAAGATGAAGTTGCTAGCTTTATGGAAGCAACTAGGTTGGATAAACTTGAAGCTGTAATGGCAGAACCTATTTCAAGTGTCTCACCAACTGTCATACATGAGAAACCTCCATTGTTCAGTTATGTTCCTACAGAAGAAGAGATTGACTACTTGATTAATAATGATCAAGTAATCAGGAAGAAGGCTATTGAATTGATTGCAAATATAACCTTGGATGAAGAACAAAGATCTGCTCAACTTAAAGATTTCATTCAAATGAAGAATCAGCAGGCTCTTGATCAAATCATTGGGGATGTTAGAAAAGGTCAAAAGAATCCAAGGAAACTTACAAAGGCACAGATCATTGCTGAGATGAAGACTTTTTGTTGTCATGTTGGTAATATGAAAATGGCTCAATTCAAAGGAATGTCACATGATCAGGTTGAAGGTATTTACTACAGGATCAAAAGACAAGATAGTAATTTCATTCCAATGGATCAAGAACCAATAACAATGAAGACAAAAAGGACTGGAGTAAGTCTTGAATCAAAAGATGCAAAGAAGTTGAAGACTCATAAATCATCTCAAGCAGAAGAGGGTCCTAGCAAGTTGACGGAAGAGCAAGTTACAAACATATTGAACCTCTACAAACAAGATATCCAGTAGTTGGTTGGGAAATCTTTTCTGATAGTTTTGGTGTAGCTTGGAAGATCATCAGAACTGGAAGTGTCACAAGTATTTGCAGAGATTTTGAAGATATTGTTAGATCTTGTGATAGAGAAGATTTGGATACTTTGTGGAAAATTGTTCAAGATCAGTTTAAGAAGGATGAACCAGTTGATGTCAAAGCTAAGGAGTTATGGGTTCACTTCAGAAGATTATATGAACCTGACCCAAGTGATAGATATTGGAGATTTTAAGCTCATGGTACAAGAACTTTGTGGAAATTCTATGATTCAAGTTCTGTGCATCATGTTTCTACTCAAGATGGAGTTGATGTCTTTTTGCTGGCTGAGAAAGAATATCCATTAAGAGCTGGAGTATTAACAGTGATGTTGTCAGAGAAGCTTAGGTGCTGGGAAAGAACTGAAGTCATAGATGATTTACTACAAAGGATTTATGATCAAAGTGTGAGAGTCGATAGAGAGTTAAGAAGAAAAAGATAAGTGTTTGGAAGAATTCCCATATCCTCATGTTTATTGAATACTTGAAGAAACTTATTGATTTATGTATTAATCATAAGTTAGGGGAGGATTGTTGGGAATTATACTAATAGTTACCACGGCTAAGAGAAGAAGTTACAACTGCAGAAGATTGTACTTGCAGTGGAAACTTATTACCACTGCAAGAACAATACATTACCACTGCTTATTAGATAACTGTTAGGAAACACGTCTAGATTAATATAGAATAGATCTTGTGTATATCTTATTCTATTAGCTTTATACTTATCTTGTAGAAGAGGACTCCTTGTGCTATAAAAGGAGAGCCTAGGTTAAAGGTTTGATATACGTTTTCCTAGAGCTTCAAGGGGTAACCCTAGTGATATCAAGATCACTCGTATTATTATCATTAATAATATTGGAGCTAATAGTTTGTTTACATACATTGTTTATATACAACTGTCTTACTCACAATCAAACTTCTAAGTGTTACTAAGTAGATTCCGCATACTTAGTAATATAATTCAAAGTATCAATCTAACACAAGTTCAAGGTGTTTAGATCCATCAGAAGGCCCAAAGCTTATTTCTACATGACGGCGTCAGAAGTGGATCTAGGCAATACGAATTTCAACTTGGCGGCGAGTTGACGGCGTCAGAGGCTAATACATGACGCCGTCAGGATGCTATGTCTATATATATATTTTTAATTTTTCATTGTAAAGTGTGGAACAAGTTGTGGAATACTAAACACGAACCCTAGGTCGAATTTCCTGCATATTGAAGGGGTTTCAAACCCTTCTTTCTTCCATGTTTTAATAAAGATAAGTTCTCCAATAATCATTCAATATGTCTATGTATTGTTTGATTCTATCTTATGTTTATCTTTCTTTTAACATGTTAGGCTAGGTTTTTATTGTGTTTGCTTAGATGTAGTGAAACCTAGATGTTGATTATTGGTTGATTGTTTGTTTATAATTGTTACGGATGATTGTATTCGATGTTAGGCTTAAGAAAACTGGCATACTTCCATTGGTAACTTGCTTGACCGTCTTAAGAAACATGATTGGAGGTGTACTACAATTTTTGGTTGTATTTAATGCATAAGTGAATTCTAATGATCCCATATTAGGAGCTTTTAATTGGCTCGACATAGGAGTGAAGTAGGATCTTATAGAGTTAGGGAATATTGTACACGGCCCTACGACTAGTATTAAGGAATATAACCCGTCATCCATGCAATTGTAACAAGCTAATCAACCGGTATAAGATATCTAGGGAGTAATGAAATCTAAGTTAACACAACTTTTCTCATTATTGTTTCCACCACATTAGTAAATTAGTTTAATTTTCATTTCCTTTATTTTATTTAGATTGCATTTTTAGTTAATTGGGTTAGTTGACTAGCAACTAATTCCGCCCACTCCTTCAAAACCTGAGATTTTAGTTGCTTTCCATAAAATAAAAAAAATACAAAAAGAATCATC
The DNA here is from genome assembly GCA_030686995.1 of Artemisia argyi. Lineage (NCBI taxonomy): Eukaryota > Viridiplantae > Streptophyta > Magnoliopsida > Asterales > Asteraceae > Artemisia > Artemisia argyi. The sequence continues at coordinate 79,622,178 of CM060676.1, forward strand.
CCTCACCTCTAGACCTAGTTTAGTAGGCTTTCTAATCCTAGTGACACTATTCTTGAGCTGAACGATCAATCCCTCGGTACTTGTCACTATACTATACTACAACGATCAGGTACACTGCCTGGTGGGGGTTGCAAGCTTCTCAAGATCCCTTGAGAGGTAAAACCTGTTGTGAGGGTGCAATTCCCACGTATCAAGTTTTTGGCGCCGCTGCCGGGGAATAGTTATTATCTAGGTTAGAATTTCTTTTTATTAGGTCTACTTGCTAGATTCTTTTCTAGTAAGATTTTTATTTTTATTTTTAGGTTTTCTTTAGTCTATCTCATTTTTTTGTTTCCTTTGTTCGTAAGCTATCTCAATGGATAACAATAGCATTGATCGTTTGATTCATGTTATTCATGTTTTTCGTCTTAGGATTTTCGAAATACCCGCCCCAATCCCTTCAGTGGAAAATGAGAACCCACCTAACCTCTCGCCTGACCATCACTTTGACAATAATTCTGACCATGATAATGACCATAGGGCTAGTCCTTTTTACTATTCGGACTCCGATGAGGACCTAGATGATGGTGATGTAATTAATGAGGATAGGATGGTAGATGAGGTGAACCCTCTTAGGTATGTTGACCCTAGAACAAGGATTGAGAATGGTAGCTCAGTTAATATGCAGTTTCCTTGTAAGATCGGATTTAGGAGCTTTAATGCCTATTTTAACTCATCTCTACCAATGAACATAATCTCGCATAGTGAATACAGTAAAATTATGGTAGATGAGTTAGAATACAAAGGAGATAATATTGTTGCTAGGGCAATGACATTACATGTGTTTGTAGGAAGCTTTGTTTATCTGGTCGAGTTTATGGTTATAGAGAATCTAGGAGAATTTATCGATAGTAAGTTAACCTAAGTTGTGTTTGGAAAACCCTTCAAAAGGTTAACCAACCTTGACGAAAAACTTATGGAAGGGTTAATTACATTCTTGGATGGGGATGAAGATTTTGTTTACCAAATGCCCCGTGCACACCCTAGGTTCAAGGATTTTTCTATGGAGAAATGTAATAGGTATCCACCCCTTGAAATTCTAAGTGAGAATGATAAAAGGAAAGCGCTTAAATATCCTCATGATAAGAATAAAAGGTATTATCGCAGATGTTTAGAGCTAACTGATAACTATAAAAAAGATGAGGCGACTATTAGATGGCTCACACTTGGGTATGTGAGCATAAGCGTCACACGATAGCCCATGACCTTGAGTCTAGCAACAAGACTCGTAAATAAAGAAAAGCGATTCTTGGGAGGCAACCCATGCTTTGTGTGTTTTTTATTTGTGTGATTTTTATTTGTTTGATTCTATTTGTTTCCGTATACATGTTTTATTTTTATTGTTGGTAAATCATGTTTCAAACTAATTTGTGAAAATGGTTTATTTTATTTTTAACTTCGTCTTAATTACATATAAAGGTATTTTACAAAAGATAAGTGTAAGGGAAACCCAAACTTGTTTATAAGAACGAAAATGATCATGATTCACCACAATATTAAATGAGCATGTATATTAGTATTTGTTTGAGTCAAATGCTTGTATCGAGTCATAATGATGTTTTGCAGGATTTTTCGGGAAATAAGGCATGAGTTTTTCCAGAAATTTTCCGGAAACTTAACATAAGATTTTTCCAGGAACATTCTGACGGCGTCAGGAGTTAAAACCTGACGGCGTCAGGCACTAAAATTCTGAAAATTTTTGCGAGTTTTGTGTATACCGGAGTCTTAAAGTTTTTGCTAATTCTTTAGTTTTGTAAACTCCAGGAAATCTGCAGACATTCATTCCACAAGCATTATATCCCTTTAAATCCTAGAAAGCAACATTAATATATATATATGCTATTTTTTTAGGATTTGTTAGTATATATAGATTGTCGCCGATTTTACGTGAGGTTGCCTTGATTGTTTTCTCAGGTTTAACAGGTTATATATGATAAGAAGATGATTTATATTTTTGGAGGGAAGCTTTTAACGTTCATTTTCTTGGATGAAGATATAACTTTGTTGACACACTATCCACACCGAACAAATTAGGGGATTATTTGTTTTCATTCTTTTACCTATTTTACTTTTACATTCTTTAATTGAACATTGGGGACAATGTTCATCCTAAGTGTAAGGGGAGGGTAAATGATGATACCTTATAGGATACTACTGCACTTGAGTTTGTTTGTTTGATACTAGGTGTGTAATAAAACTAAGAGAAATACTTGTTAGTGGAACTTTAGCGCCAAATTTCAAATTTTTTACAACATTTAGGAGTGAAACTTTAGCCTTAACAAGCGTCTCATGGATAGGAGTTGTATGATTAGCACAAAACCGTACCATTCAGAAAAATTTTCCACCCAAATATGTGAGGTTCGCCTTTAGATTTGATAGGAAAAGCATTTATTATTAGTGCTTATGAGTGTACCGGTAGCATTTAGATTCTAGAACTTGCTTTAGTGATGCATCCCGAGACCGCTAGTGAGACTACATTCATGTAGTAGGATTTACTACATGATAAGAGGCATTACGATCACCCTTGTGTTTAAACCCGTATCATAATTACTTGACTATTTAAGTCATACTACTTGACTAATAAAGTCAATTAATTTTCCCACACCTTTGCGTTGTACTCATTTTTAGTACACGATACCCCTAGTACACCCCTCCGAGCCTATCATTTTCGTTTCTAACTTTAAGCATTTTACTTAAAGGAAGAATTTGTTACAACCCACCCAAATGTGCAACCAAATCGCCTTAGCCTTTCTTGTATGCACTTATCTTTAGTGCATTATACTTACATGTTTAAACCCTTAGTTAATTATCTAACTGATTACATGGTTGCTAAGTCGAGTCATATCTTGTACATATTGTTTTGGGACGATTGGGACTCATGGGTAAAGTACTAGTGTTATGGAGTAATGGGGAAGAACATCAAATTATTACCCCCATATGTGCATTAATCTTAAAAAGTACTCCAAGTGTTTTGATTATCTTGATTCGAGTCATTAGAGTAGTTTATTGTAAAGTATGTAAAAATTCAAGTGTAAGGGGAATGTACATTCCCTATGATTTATTATTTTGGATGTTAGGGCAAAAGTGTATGTAAAAAAAAAAAAGAAAAAAAAATCAAGGAAAAGCATAAATATATATATATATATATATATATATATATATATAGAAAAAGAAAAGAGAAAAACATACGGACTACCATCCCGTTTCATTTTATGTTTGTTTTAAGTTTTTGTTATTCTTGATTTATTGGCTTAAGTCGAGTCGAGTTTTGCCTTAGCAACGCCATTTTGTACATGTAATAAACCAAGATGATTAACTCGCCACCAGTAAATATTGCCTTTATCCAACAAAACCGTGTTTTCTATATCCCTACACCTAACGTTATAACCCTTGAAAAGACCTCTTTGATAGTTTATGCTAGGTGCTTACGCTAAGTGGTGGATGTTTGATCTTTTCCCAAGCCTATGGTAATCTATTTGCTATGACATGTAGTGAGAGATGTTTTTCATTTCCATATTGTGATATATACTTTATTACACCTGAGAGATGTGAGTATCTAAATACTATTTGTGAGGTGCTAGTTGATGAGGCGAAAAGTGTACCGCTTTTAAGGGGTCATTTAAGCCCGAATTCGAGATTATTTGATCAAATATTGCCCTAAATCGTTCCTTTTGTCATTTTAGGTACTTTTGGAGAGAAATCTGGAAAAGGAAGCGTTTTGGACGTTTTTGGAGCATAAAAGTGAAGAAAACGGCAAAGTCTCAAATTCCTTGCTGGGAACAGTACCTGACGACGTCAAGCCTTAACACATGACGGCGTCAAGAGTGACAAAAGAAGTAGATGTGGAACTTATAACCTGACGGCCCAGAACATTTTCTTTGTTAATGGCCTGACGGCTTCACCAAGGCCGTAAGGGTCCAAATACTAGTGACGGCCCAGAGAAGATTTATACATGAAGGCGTCAAGACTGGATCTAGGCAATACGAATTCTAACTTGGCGGCGAGTTGACGGAATCAGAGGCTAATACATGACGCCGTCAGGATGCTATGTCTATATATATTTTTCCAATTTTTCATTGTAAAGTGTGGAACAAGTTGTGCACAAATCCAAGGTCGAATTTCCTGCAAATTGAAGGGGTTTCAAACCCTTCTTTCTTCCATGTTTGAATAAAGATAAGTACTTCGATAATCATTTAATATGTCTATGTATTGTTTGATTCTATCTGTGTTTATCTTTCTTTTAACATGTTAGGCTAGGCTTTTATTGTGTTTGCTTAGATGTAGTGAAACCTAGATGTTGATTATTGGTTGATTGTTTGTTTATGATTGTTACGGATGATTGTATTCGATGTTAGGCTTAAGAAAACTGGCAGACTTCTATTGGTAACTTGCTTGAACGTCTTAAGAAACATGATCGGAGGTGTACTACGATTTTTGGTTGTATTTAATGCATAAGTGAATTCTAATGATCCCATGGTCGGAGCTTTTAATCGGCTCGACATAGGAGTGAAGTAGGATCTTATAGAGTTAGGGAATATTGTACACGACCCTACGACTAGTATTAAGGAATATAACCGGTCATCCTTGCAATTGTAACAAGCTAATCAACTGGTAAAAGATATCTAGGGAGTAATGAAATCTAAGTAAACACAACTTTTCTCATTATTGTTTCCATCAAATTAGTACATTAGTTTAATTTTCATTTCTTTTATTTTATTTTGATTGCATCTTTAGTTAATTGGGTTAGTTGGCTAGCAACTAATTCCGCCCACTCCTTCAAAACCCGAGATTTTACTTGCTTTCCATAAAATATAAAAATACAAAAAGAATCATCCCTCACCTCTAGACCTAGTTTAGTAGGCTTTCTAATCCTAGCGACACTATTCCTGAGTTGAACGATCAATCCCCCGGTACCTGTCACTATACTATACTACAATGATCAGGTACACTACCTGGTGGGGGTTGTAAGCTTCTCAAGATCCCTTGAGAGTTAAAACCTGTTGCGAGGGCGTAATTCTCACGTATCAAGTTTTTAGCGCCGCAGCCAGGGGAATAGTTGTTGTCCAGGTTAGAATTTCTTTTTATTAGGTCTACTTGCTGGATTCCTTTCTAGTAAGATTTTTATTTTTATTTTTAGGTTTTCTTTAGTCTATCTTTTCTTTGTGTCTTTGTTTGTAAAAACCTTTCCATTGACTATTCTGTTAGCCATTATGGAGAACGCGAATCCACAATACTACCAACCACGAAATTCACCCACTCCAAATGACATTTTGATGTTTAAACCACATGAAGATGATCCTATTTATGATGCATGGACTTGTTTTAAATATTTACTCCAAAAAGTCCCTCATCATAATTTCGATCTGTGGTCACAAATTGAAATATTTTACCATCGTGTCGACCACTATACCAAATTGGACATTGACCATGCCGCAGATGGGGACCTTTGGGGATTAAGTGCTGATGAAGCATGGGAAACCATAGAGAACTGTGCCATACTTTCCAAAAAAATGGACAACCCAACAAACGTTGTCACATATCAATTGATCGCAAGTTTGAGGGAACAAGCAAGAATTTTGTTTGGGGATAATAAGGCTATAGATGAGATACCTAGGTACATGGAGTGGTTTGATTCCACCATAATACAAGATGAACACATAGGTAATCTGGATACAATGGAGAATGAGGTGGACAATCCAAGCCCACTAAGTACCCCGCAAGTCCCATCATCATTTGAGGCACACACACCACCCGTGACTTACCCGAAAGAAGTTGAAGAGACTTTAGGAACCCCGATTGAGGTAGAACCCTTGGACCAAGCATAACTAGAGAATATAGGTTTTAACACTTGTAGTAATGACCTTTCTTTTAGTTCTAAGGAAGTTCCTAGTTTTGATGAACCGGAGCCTCAACCAAAACCATTACATAATCTTCCATCGTTACATGTGAATTTAGGAATTGAAAAAGGTCCTGATCCACCCATCAAACCATATAGTCCGGGGGTAGTAGACTTTAAGCCATGTAGAGAGGAAGCCAATATAGGAGTGGAACATAACCTTACATGCTTACATCATCCATTCATGATTGGTCACAAGAAACATTATGGGTTTAAACCGGGTTTATTAGGTCAAGATGGATTCCCAACTAGGAGTCTCTCAAGGTTGATAGAAGATGATCCCTTTTTAGGAGAAAACTTTAACTCACCCCTTGACAAAAGTGATCTTGGTAAGGTTATGATGAAAGGAGCACACCCCTTTGAGCATATAATTCATCCACCACTCTTTCCTCACGAGGCATACTTCCACCGAAATGGTGTGTATCGCTACTTCCACCCGCACTTAATCCTTAGTGTAGGGAAAACCTCCCCTATTTCGGTTAAATAAGGGTAGAGTCAGGCTCATGACTCGAACAAAAACAAGCACTTCTTGAGAGGCAACCCAAGCCCCTTTTTATTTGTTTGATTGTTTGTTTGTTTGATTTTATTTGTTTGCATATGCGTGTTTTAGTTTTATTGTTTGTGGATCATGGTTCAAAGTAAATTGTGAAAATGCTTTATTTTGTTTTTAACTTCGTCCTAATTACATATAAAGGTATTTTGCAAAAGCTAAGTGTAAGGGAAATCCAAATTTGTTTATAAGAACGAAAATGAGTATAATTTACTACAATACTAAATGAAAATGTATATTAGTATTTGTTAGAGTCAATTGCTTGTATCGAGTCATAATGATGTTTTGCAGGATTTTCCAGGAAATAAGGCATAAGTTTTTCCAGAAATTTTCCGGAAACTTAACATAAGATTTTTCCAGGAACATTCTGACGGCGTCAGGAGTTATAACCTGACGGCGTCAGGTGCCAAAATTCTGAACAATTTTACGAGTTTTGTTTATACCGGAGTCTAAAAGTTTTTATTAATTCTTTAGTTTTATAAACTCCAGGAAATCTGCAAACATTCATTCCACAAGCATTATATCTTAAATCGCTTTCTAGGATTTGTTAGTATATATAGATTGCCGCCGATTTTACGCGAGGTTGCCTTGATTGTTTTCTCAGGTTTAACAGGTTATATATGACAAGAAGATGATTTATATTTCTGGAGGGTAGCTTTCAACGTTCATTTTCTTGGAGGAAGATCTAACCTTGTTGACACACTATCCACATCGAACGAATCAGGGGAGTATTTGTTTTCATTCTTTTACCTAATTTACTTTTACATTCTTTAATTGAACATTGGGGACAATTTCATCCTAAGTGTAAGGGGAGGGTAAATGATGATACCTTATACGATACAATTGCACTTGAGTTTGTTTGTTTGATAGTAGGTGTGTAATAAAACTAAGAGAAATACTTGTTAGTGTAATTTTAGCGCCAAATTTAAAATTTTTTTACAACATTTAGGAGTGAAACTTTAGCCTTAACAAGCGTCTCATGGATAGGAGTTGTATGACTAGCACAAAACCGTACCACTTGAAAAAAATTTCCACCCAAATATGACAGGTTCGCCTTTAGATTTGATAGGAAAAGCATTTATTGTTAGTGCTTATAAGTGTACCGGCAGTACTTAGATTCTAGAACTTGCGTTAGTGATGCATCCCAAGACCGCTAGTGAGACTACATTCGTGTAGTATGATTTACTACATGATAAGAGGCATTAGGATCACCCTTGTGTTTAAACCCGTATCATAGTTACTTGACCATTTAAGTCATATTACTTGACTAGTAAAGTCAATTAATTTTTCCCACACCTTTGCGTTGTACTAATTTTTAGTACACTATACCCCTAGTACACCCCTCCGAGCCTATCTTTTCGTTTCTAAATTTAAGCATCTTACTTAAAGGAAGAATTTGTTACAACCCACCCAAATGTGCAACCAAATCGCTTTAGCCTTCCGTAGATGCACTCATATTTAGTGCATTATTGTTACATTTTTAAACCCTTAGTTAATTATCTAATTGATTACATGGTTGCTAAGTCGAGTCATATCTTGTACATATTGTTTTGGGATAATTGGGACTCATGGGTAAAGTACTAGTGTTGTGCAGTAATGGGGAAGAACATCATATATTACCCCCATATGTGCGTTAATCTTCAAAAGTACTCCAAGTGTTTTGATTATCTTGATTCGAGTCATTAGAGTAGTTTATTGTAAAGTATGTAAAAATTCAAGTGTAAGGGGAATGTACATTCCCTATGATTTATTATTTTGGATGGTAGGTGATTGAGCCCGAACCGTCAACTTATATTGACCAAGTAATGGTCAACAAAGTCAAACAGCCTAGATCAATGCTCCGCGGAAGTATAAGGTTTCCCCGGGTCGTTATGTCCCGACGAGGTGTGAATTGTTATCAAACGGTTATGTGATCGGGTGAATTTGGATAGGAAAAGGGTTTGTGTGTGATCTGACTAAGGAATCTACAAGAGAATAACTTAAATAAGCTATATAAACAAGATTGGAAAGTTTGAAAACCCAGAAACGTTTAAAACATAAAACCGCGTACGTTACGTTTAAATAAAACGTAGACGCACGAAATAAAAAGTGAAAAGTGAAATCTGAAAACACCCAGGGGTGAAAATGACTTTTTTACAAACTAAAAGGTAAAAGAAAATTTTTAGAAAAAGAAAATAAATTTTTACACTAATTAATTAATTACTATTTAATACTTAATTATTAATATTTAAACAACTTAAATATAATACAATATTAATTAAATACTAGAAAAATGAAAATAAAATTTCTAAAATTATAAAATAACTAAAAATAAGTTTTAAAAATAAAAATAAGTATTTTTGTCTTTTTGTGATTTTTCTATTAATTAATTACTAATCAAATACTAATTACCTAATTAAACTATTTTAAATTATAAAAAATACTAAATGAACAGTAAAAATTCTAATAAAATTTCGAAAATTATTTTATAACATATAAAAGCTATAAAAAATATAAAAACTTGGTTTTACTTAATAAAAACTAATTATGCTATTTTAAACTTAATATTAATTAATTATTAATAAAACTAAGATTAATTCTAATAAATACTAAATAGTAAAATAAAAATCTGAGAAAATTACTATAAATACTTTAATATAAGAGGAAATTAAGAAAAATATAAAAAAGCTATATTCTTAATAAAAATATAAAAATGAAAATTAAAATTTAATTTACATTAAATAGAAACTATCACTTAAATTAAAACTTGGATTTTCTGGATTTTCTTTTTGGAAACTTAATTAATACCTATAAACAGAAACTTTTGGTGAAAACAACTTTAATGGAACTCAAAAATAAGCAAATTATGAAAGAAAAATCCACACAGTTGACTTTGGTCAACTGTGGAGAGAAATAAGCAGAAATGGACTTAAGTGGGACCCACTCTGGTTGAATCTGGTTTAAATGAGTTTAGGGGACATGTTTGAGCAAGAATAAGCACAATAAGCTCTCAAGATAAGCTAAAAAGCACCAATAAGCACTCCACTTCTAGTTACTTAACTGAAAAATGGGACAGAGTTATGGGCTTAATTCAGATGGGACCCAGGGGGTACAAGGTCAAACAAAGGGTCAAAATGTGGTGTGTGGTAGGAGGGGGGATGAAAGGAACCAAGTATGGTGGCCTGGGGCCCACTGAGGTGGCTGGAAATCACCACCAAAGGGTGGTGATTGGGTGGCTGTTCTGCTGAGACAGAGCAAAGCTCTGCCCTGCAACTGTCTTTGGAGCTAAGTGGGGCCCAGGGAGAAATTTCTAAAAATGTAATGATGCAAGGAAATCAAAGACTAGCTGGTAGAGAACAAGTTTCAACAAGTTTCATTCCATGAAATCACACACTAAAATCAATAAAATTCTTACAACTTTTGAGAAAAACTGATGAGCACAATTTGACTTTTGATGAAACTTGGATACTATGACTTTATCCAACTTTGAATGATCACTACTAATGAAATGTGATATTATAAGCTAAAATGAACTTAATGAAAGCAATACCAACAAAATCTAAAGCTATGGTGAAGGTTTGGACATCCACAAGTCCAATAGTGGACTGTGAAGGGTCTTAGCAAATGATTTTGACTTTTGTATTGTTTAAAGTACCATTTATGACTCCTACAGCCTAACTAAACATAATAAAGCATGTATAAACTATAACAACAATAAGATAACAACAAGATGATAGCAATCAAGCTTTAGCCAAACACCCCTTTAAGTAAACTGTTTGATGGTTTATGAGGCAAAACAAAGATCCAATGCATGAAATTGAAATCTAAACTTATGCTAACACTAAGTAAGCTAAATTAAACTGAATCTAGCAACAATTGCATTACATAAACTTTGAATACAAAATGATAGGAAATTGCTTACAATGGATGACAAACTGAAAAATGGAACCAGGGGAGACTACCCACAACCTACATGCCTAATGCTCCCAAGAGCTTCTAAACCAATACAGCATCCAAAATCCACAGCTATCTTGTCTTCTTTCACCCTTCACAGTGAATTTTTTATTTAAATGCTATTTACCTTTTATTTTTAGTATATTTTTTTTCTTTTTGTTTTTATGTTTTCTGCTACAAGAGACAACTTACAAACTTAAAAAAACTTAACAATAAGCTAATGTAAGCTTATTGCTACCTAAACAACAACTTTTAACAACATTCAAGATTCAATAAGGATTTGAGAAAGAGAAGCATAAACTGAACTTGTACTTTGAGAATTGAAAACTGAGAAACTATTTCAAATACTTTTCATTACATTGAAGCTTGATACAACTGGATTAAAAACAGAATTTAAAGTTTTTACAATGGGAATTTAAAGTTTACACTACGAAATGGTCTAAAAACAATTGACAACCATAAACTTCTCTCCTCTTTCATCTTTATAGTCCCTGGAAAGCTTCTCTCTCCTTCCCACTCATTTCTGACCCTTGGATGGGCTTTAATGGATCTCAGCCTTCAAATTAGGTTTTGGCTGGAAATGGGCTTAGGCAGTTGAGTGGTGTTTGGTGTGATAATTAATGAGGGGGGGGGGGTTGGTTGAGTTGGTGAGAGTCTTAATTAAGTTTGGTGAGGCTTTTGTGGGATTTGAAGAGGGAGCAGGGGGAAGGAAATCAGGAGGTGGGGGATGATGAACAGTGGTCGGGGCTGTGGGTTTGACTGGGGTCAACGCTGGGCATTATTTAAAACGGTTTAGGTTTTATTATTAAATTAGGTGGTGGGCTTGGGTAAGATGGGCTGTGGTGTTGTGTTACTGGATCAGACCATGGTGTTGGGTTTGTTATTTGGTTTTATTTTGGGTTAAGTAATAAAAAGGGTCCAAAGGTTTAAGTAACTAAATCACAAGGACCAATTTTGTAGAAACTGAAATTCCAAGGGCTGTTTTGCCAAATCTCCAAAATAACAATAAGGACCACACTTGCATAGTTTGAATATCCAAAAACCCATTTTTGCAATTTTGTACTTTTCAAAATTCCCGGGGACTAAAAATGGCATTTTTCAAAGTTAAGGGACCATTCTTGCCATTTTCTGAAAAACTTTTATCCAAGGATCCATATTGAATATTTTTAAACTTCCAAGGATAAAAAAAAGTTTTCCATCCAAAAATATCCCACCAAGGACCAAATCTGCCAAAATCTGAAACTCCAGGGACTAATTTCGTAAATTTCCAAAACTTTCCAATTTTTCACCAAAGGACTAAATATGACATTTTATGATTTTAAAATGACCTTTGGTGATAATTTTCCATATTTTGAATGACCAGGGACTAGTTTTGTAATTTTATGAAAGTTGGAGGACTGAAACTGCCAATTTTGCAAACTTTGTACGTTTTTCGTCTGTTTTTACTCGTTTTGCATCTAAAACATATAAAACACAATTTTAAATATTTTTAGCATTTTGATGCATTACTGAGTGTTTTTGTATGTTTTGCAGTTCAGATTTGACCAAAAATGATGAGTGTTTGAGCACTCATCAATCCCCCACACTAAACTATTGCTAGTCCCTAGCAATACTGTTTTGAAAACTTGATGGATTTGAAAAACTCTTTACCAAAAGCCATCACTTCTGGAGTAGCCAGGTGTAAGAACTGTGGCACACCTGATAACCGTGTGATTTTGAGCAAACCACCAGCTGTCAACGGATTTGATTTGTCTTTGCCAGAAGCCGTTTGCTTCTGGACTAGCCAGCTCTTGATGGAATAGTCAACATCTTGGTGAGCTGATTACTAATTATGGATTTTCCACGGCCTTTACCACAAGCCATAATCTTGCGGGCTAGCCAACTCATTTGTTTTTGGGGAGTTGATGAACCATACAATTTTGGGCAAATTGCAAGCCGTGAACGGATTTGATATATCTTTACCAAGAGCCGTTTGCTCCTGGATTAGCCAATCCCTTTGTCGGTTAGACATGGTGGACTGATTACCACAAAAATTTTGAAGCACCAGTGAAAAATTTTTGAAATTTTTTGAATTTTTGTCAAAAACGGGGGTATTATATAGTAAAATGTGATAAAATTCGCTAGAATAGCGAATACCCCCCCACACTAAGCATGAATATTGTCCTCAATATTCAAAATCCCGGCTATTATGCCGACATTTTGAACGTAAAAGGGCAACATTACAAGCTAAGCGTGGAAAAACACCATTTTTGTATTTTCACTCTTGTAATCATAGCATGGGGGACTCCCCCACACTTAGGGTGAAAACCCTGTAAGCATGCTCTGTTTTTGTTTACCGAGTCGCTAGCGTGACTCGACCCCGAATTCAATTGTCCTTGGGGAAGCATGATGTGGAAGAAGCAATCTCAATCGGACTTTCATTCAAGATGTTTGGACAAACATATGAAGCACGTGAAAGTTCCACACCGATGAGATAAGTATCCGGCTCAAGATAATGATACATGAAAATGCCGGGATCAAATATAGTGTCCTCACTCCCGAAGGAGTGAAGAAGAGAAGAAGTCACCGTATAGGTGAAGAAAAGGAAGAAAACCATGATAAAAAGCATGATTTGATCTTCTTCCTCAAGAGGTGGCTCAATAGCCTGAGTTTGGATTTCAAAGGGTAAGCTCGAAAACAACCCGGGAGGGTGGGTGGGAATTTGCAAATTCTCAAGATTGAGTGCATCTCCCCCCGGGCAATCAAACTGATGAGCGAGTTCACCGGAGAACTCCTCATGAAGAGAATCATTCACAAGATGTGAGTCTGTGAATTCATGTTCCATTGTGGACTCATCACAATCCTCGTCAAAGATTGGATTGTTAGAAATCATAGTGAATTCAGATTCGAATTCAAATAGAGGATTGGTGAGAGTCGTATCGAATGTTTCGGGAACAAAGAGATTATCATTCTCTTGTGGACCGTTGGGATCAGAAGTGAGTGACGGATCATGATATAGGAGACTTTCAATTTCTCCCAGATCGGCTTGGGAATCGAGGAGACCATCATCACTTTCAAATGAAAGTGGATTGATGTGAGCAAGCTCATCAGCGAACTCCTCAAGAAGAGGATCAACATCAGACTGAGGGATTGATGCCTCAATATACTCAATGTCTCCATGAGATGTACAATCATCATTAAAATCTGAGAAAGTCTCAAAATGATCGTTTGAACACTCAAGAGGTGAAGGAATATCACACATATCATCCAAAGTTCCCTGTGACTCTCCTGGGATTGGGACAAGGATCTCAACACTAGACTTTATTAATTCGTCCGATTCCTTATCAGGAACAGTGCTAAGATGCTCATCCCCCATGTTAAGAGAGTGAGTGTGAACTTCGGGTGTGATAACAACAGACTGAGGGAGTTGAGAAGGACTAGCAGACAGAGGTTTTATAAATTTCATTTGTTCTTCTGCTAGTAATTCTATCATAGTCTTTTCTCCCTGATTTTCTGAGGAAGGAATTGCTATAGATGAAAGTGATGAACCCTTACAGAATTGAGAAAAATCAAGGGTGACTTCATCATCACTATCATCGTCGTAAAGAGCAGCATTACGAAATATGGCACGTGTTTTAGCCGCTCTTTGCACAGCAAGTAATTCTTCCATGCTCTTTTCGTTTCTAGCTTCTCGTTCTTCGGCAAATAATTCTGCCACGGATTTTTGACGAGAATCTTGAAACGATGTAGTAACCAACTCCTCCTTAAGCTCTTTCAATATCTTAAGAGTCTCTATTAAAATGTCTTGCTCAGTAACAAGAGGAGTTGCTTGGGACATCTGGTATTGTGGAGGTGGGTCTGAAAACGAATAGTCGTAATTGTTACAAGGAAACGGATTCCCTGTTTGACAATCAGAGCTAGTGTGTGGACCTCCACAATACTCACAACAGTAAAACTGATGTGGCTATGAGTCATATGTGCTGAAGTCATAATTGTTATCAGGAAACTGCTCATAGACAAGCGTGTTTCCCGATTGACAATCAGAACTGTAGTGTGGACCACCACAGGACTCACAACAGTAAAACTGTTGAGTCTGGCTTGGTATAACTTGATACGAAGCATCATTGAAGTTTGGATAATATGATTCTTGCTCGTATGAATGTGATGGGTAATCGGAAAAATTTGAAGAGTCGTTGAATGAGTCTTGATTAGGGTCATAAGCAAATGAATTACTCGACCCACAAAACAAACAACTCCCGTTTTGAATATCGTTACCACATTGCACACATGTACACCAACGACATGGCAAACCAAAAAGAGGCTCACCACAACCAACACAAGGAATAAAAGCCGGAGGTGGGACAAGTGGTGTGCTCTTAGAGCTAGCAATTTCCACCACTTCCGTTATGGTCTCGGGTTTTGGTTCTTGATAAATGTGAAGATTGGGAAAGTCGTGCTTTTCAGTCACTGCCCTAAGCTCTATACGTTTGCTAGATGACCTTATAACCTTATATCGTGAAAGATCAGGTTTAGGAGCATTTGTGAGCTTAGGTTCTTGGACAACCGTAGGTTGGACGTATTTAGCACTTTCATCGTCAGAGGGAAGTACATGGTCCTTTGTCACCTCGGTTTCTTGATTCATTTCCCTCACCGGAGAGGGAATAGGAATCGAAGGTCCATCATAATCACTACGACATCTCGACATTTTTGACAAGGCCATAAGTTTTTCAATTTTGCTTTGAAAGGCCCATTGTTCAAAGAAATCGTCATCGAGAGATGTCATTCAGAATTATACATGAGATGGGTGTAAGAAGGTAGAATCAAATGGATAGAGGGTAAGGAAAAATATTTTTGGGTTTTTGTGAAAAGATATGAACAAAGATGGATAAATGTACAATGGAACGATTTCCAAAGTCACTAATCAGAAAAACCGTTTAGAAAACGCACACGACCTCCCCGGCAGCGGCGCCAAAAGTTGATGTTAAACCACCTAACTTATATTGACCAAGTAATGGTCAACAAAGTCAAACAGCCTAGATCAATGCTCCGCGGAAGTATAAGGTTTCCCCGGGTCGTTATGTCCCGACGAGGTGTGAATTGTTATCAAACGGTTATGTGATCGGGTGAATTTGGATAGGAAAAGGGTTTGTGTGTGATCTGACTAAGGAATCTACAAGAGAATAGCTTAAATAAGCTATATAAACAAGATTGGAAAGTTTGAAAACCCAGAAACGTTTAAAACTTAAAACCGCGTACGTTACGTTTAAATAAAACGTAGACGTACGAAATAAAAAGTGAAAAGTGAAATCTGAAAACACCCAGGGGTGAAAATGACTTTTTTACAAACTAAAAGGTAAAAGAAATTTTTTAGAAAAAGAAAATAAATTTTTACACTAATTAATTAATTACTATTTAATACTTAATTATTAATATTTAAACAACTTAAATATAATACAATATTAATTAAATACTAGAAAAATGAAAATAAAATTTCTAAAATTATAAAATAACTAAAAATAAGTTTTAAAAATAAAAATAAGTATTTTTGTCTTTTTGTGATTTTTCTATTAATTAATTACTAATCAAATACTAATTACCTAATTAAACTATTTTAAATTATAAAAAATACTAAATGGACAGTAAAAATTCTAATAAAATTTCTAAAATTATTTTATAACATATAAAAGCTATAAAAAATATAAAAACTTGGTTTTGCTTAATAAAAACTAATTATGCTATTTTAAACTTAATATTAATTAATTATTAATAAAACTAAGATTAATTCTAATAAATACTAAATAGTAAAATAAAAATCTGAGAAAATTACTATAAATACTTTAATATAAGAGAAAATTAAGAAAAATATAAAAAAGCTAAGTTCTTAATAAAAATATAAAAGTGAAAATTAAAATTTAATTTACATTAAATAGAAACTATCACTTAAATTAAAACTTGGATTTTCTGGATTTTCTCTTTGGAAACTTAATTAATACCTAAAAACAGAAACTTATTGTGAAAACAACTTTAATGGAACTCAAAAATAAGCAAATTATGAAAGAAAAATCCACACAGTTGACTTTGGTCAACTGTGGAGAGAAATAAGCAGAAATGGACTTAAGTGGGACCCACTCTGGTTGAATCTGGTTTAAATGAGTTTAGGGGACATGTTTGAGCAAGAATAAGCACAATAAGCTCTCAAGATAAGCTAAAAAGCACCAATAAGCACTCCACTTCTAGTTACTTAACTGAAAAATGGGATAGAGTTATGGGCTTAATTCAGATGGGACCCAGGGGGTACAAGGTCAAACAAAGGGTCAAAATGTGGTGTGTGGTAGGAGGGGGGATGGAAGGAACCAAGTATGGTGGCCTGGGGCCCACTGAGGTGGCTGGAAATCACCACCAAAGGGTGGTGATTGGGTGGCTGTTCTGCTGAGACAGAGCAAAGCTCCGCCCTGCAACTGTCTTTGGAGCTAAGTGGGGCCCAGGGAGAAATTTCTAAAAATGTAATGATGCAAGGAAATCAAAGACTAGCTGGTAGAGAACAAGTTTCATTCCATGAAATCACACACTAAAATCAATAAAATTCTTACAACTTTTGAGAAAAACTGATGAGCACAATTTGACTTTTGATGAAACTTGGATACTATGACTTTATCCAACTTTGAATGATCACTACTAATGAAATGTGATATTATAAGCTAAAATGAACTTAATGAAAGCAATACCAACAAAATCTAAAGCTATGGTGAAGGTTTGGACATCCACAAGTCCAATAGTGGACTGTGAAGGGTCTTAGCAAATGATTTTGACTTTTGTATTGTTTAAAGTACCATTTATGACTCCTACAGCCTAACTAAACATAATAAAGCATGTATAAACTATAACAAAAATAAGATAACAACAAGATGATAGCAATCAAGCTTTAGCCAAACACCCCTTTAAGTAAACTGTTTGATGGTTTATGAGGCAAAACAAAGATCCAATGCATGAAATTGAAATCTAAACTTATGCTAACACTAAGTAAGCTAAATTAAACTGAATCTAGCAACAATTGCATTACATAAACTTTGAATACAAAATGATAGGAAATTGCTTACAATGGATGACAAACTGAAAAATGGAACCAGGGGAGACTACCCACAACCTACATGCCTAATGCTCCCAAGAGCTTCTAAACCAATACAGCATCCAAAATCCACAGCTATCTTGTCTTCTTTCACCCTTCACAGTGAATTTTTTATTTAAATGCTATTTACCTTTTATTTTTAGTATATTTTTTTTCTTTTTGTTTTTATGTTTTCTGCTACAAGAGACAACTTACAAACTTAAAAAAACTTAACAATAAGCTAATGTAAGCTTATTGCTACCTAAACAACAACTTTTAACAACATTCAAGATTCAATAAGGATTTGAGAAAGAGAAGCATAAACTGAACTTGTACTTTGAGAATTGAAAACTGAGAAACTATTTCAAATACTTTTCATTACATTGAAGCTTGATACAACTGGATTAAAAATAGAATTTAAAGTTTTTACAATGGGAATTTAAAGTTTACACTACGAAATGGTCTAAAAACAATTGACAACCATAAACTTCTCTCCTCTTTCATCTTTATAGTCCCTGGAAAGCTTCTCTCTCCTTCCCACTCATTTCTGACCCTTGGATGGGCTTTAATGGATCTCAGCCTTCAAATTAGGTTTTGGCGGGAAATGGGCTTAGGCAGTTGAGTGGTGTTTGGTGTGATAATTAATGAGGGGGGGGGGGTTGGTTGAGTTGGTGAGAGTCTTAATTAAGTTTGGTGAGGCTTTTGTGGGATTTGAAGAGGGAGCAGGGGGAAGGAAATCAGGAGGTGGGGGATGATGAACAGTGGTCGGGGCTGTGGGTTTGACTGGGGTCAACGCTGGGCATTATTTAAAACGGTTTAGGTTTTATTATTAAATTAGGTGGTGGGCTTGGGTAAGATGGGCTGTGGTGTTGTGTTACTGGATCAGACCATGGTGTTGGGTTTGTTATTTGGTTTTATTTTGGGTTAAGTAATAAAAAGGGTCCAAAGGTTTAAGTAACTAAATCACAAGGACCAATTTTGTAGAAACTGAAATTCCAAGGGCTGTTTTGCCAAATCTCCAAAATAACAATAAGGACCATACTTGCATAGTTTGAATATCCAAAAACCCATTTTTGCAATTTTGTACTTTTCAAAATTCCCGGGGACTAAAAATGGCATTTTTCAAAGTTAAGGGACCATTCTTGCCATTTTGTGAAAAACTTTTATCCAAGGATCCATATTGAATATTTTTAAACTTCCAAGGATAAAAAAAAGTTTTCCATCCAAAAATATCCCACCAGGGACCAAATCTGCCAAAATCTGAAACTCGAGGGACTAATTTCGTAAATTTCCAAAACTTTCCAATTTTTCACCAAAGGACTAAATATGACATTTTATGATTTTAAAATGACCTTTGGTGATAACTTTCCATATTTTGAATGACCAGGGACTAGTTTTGTAATTTTATGAAAGTTGGGGGACTGAAACTGCCAATTTTGCAAACTTTGTATGTTTTTCGTCTGTTTTTACTCGTTTTGCATCTAAAACATATAAAACACAATTTTGAAATATTTTTAGCATTTTGATGCATTACTGAGTGTTTTTGTATGTTTTGCAGTTCATATTTGACCAAAAATGATGAGTGTTTGAGCACTCATCAGTAGGGTAAAAGTGTATGCAAAAAAAAATAAAAATAAAAAATAAAAAATAAATAAAAAAAATTGAAAAAAGAAAGAAAAAAGAAAAAAATAGAAAAAGAAAAGAGAAAAAAACATACGGACTACCATCCCGTTTCATTCTATGTTTGTTTTATGTTTTTGTTATTTTTGATTTATTAGCTTAAGTCGAGTCAAGTCTTGGCTTAGCAATGCCATATTGTACATGTAATTAACCAAGATGATTAACTCGCCACCAGTAAATATTGACTTTATCCAATAAAACCGTGTTTTCCATATCCCTACACCTAACGTTATAACCCTTCAAAAGACCTCTTTGATAGTTTATCCTAGGTTCTTACGCCAAGTGGTGGAGGTTTGATCCTTTCCCAAGCCTATGGTAATCTATTTGCTATGACAGGTAGTGAGAGATGTTTTCCATTTCCATATTGTGATATATACTTTATTACACCCGAGAGATGTGAGTATCTAAACACTATTTGTGAGGTGCTAGTGTATAACCTCCGTGCTTGTTTTTGGTTTTTAGTGGAACAATTATTTGTTATAATTACTTTTATATTAGTGTTAAATGACCCCTAACTTGTATTTTGATTAGAATAGAAGCGCATTTACTTGAGGACAAGCAAATCTCAAGTGTAAGGGTATTTGATGAGGCAAAAAGTGTACCGCTTTTAAGGGGTCATTTAAGCCTGAATTCGAGATTATTTGATCAAGTATTGCCCTAAATCGTTCCTTTTGTCATTGTAGGTACTTTTGGAGAGAAATCTGGAAAAGGAAGCATTTTGGACGTTTTTAGAGTATAAAAGTGAAGAAAACGGCAAAGTCTCAAATTCCTTGCTGGGAACAGTAACTGACGACGTCAAGTGTTAACACATGACGGCGTCAAGAGTGACAAAAGAGGTGGATGTGGAACTTATAACGTGACGACCTAGAACATTTTCTTTGTTAATGGCCTGACGGCGTCACAAAGGCCGTAAGGGTTCAAATACTAGTGACGGCCCAGAGAAGATTTGCACATGAAGGCGTAAAGACTGGATCTAGGTAATACGAATTTCACCTTGGCGGCGAGTTGACGGCGTCAGAGGCTAATACATGACGCCGTCAGGATGCTATGTCTATATATATTTTTCAAAATTTTCATTGTAAAGTGTGGAACAAGTTGTGCACAAACCCTAGGTTGAATTTCCTGCATATTGAAGGGGTTTGAAACCCTTCTTTCTTCCATGTTTGAATAAAGATTAGTACTTCAATAATCATTCAATATGTCTATGTATTGTTTGATTCTATCTTATGTTTATCTTTCTTTTAACATGTTAGTCTAGACTTTTATTGTGTTTGCTTAGATGTAGTGAAACCTAGATGTTGATTATTGGTTGATTGTTTGTTTATAATTGTTACGGATGATTGTATTCGATGTTAGGCTTAAGAAAATTGGCAGACTTCCATTGGTAACTTGCTTGAACGTCTTAAGAAACATGATCGGAGGTGTACTACGATTTTTGGTTGTATTTAATGCATAAGTGAATTCTAATGATCCCATGTTAGGAGCTTTTAATCGGCTCGACATAGGAGTTAAGTAGGATCTTATAAAGTTAGGGAATATTGTACACGACCCTACGACTTGTATTAAGGAATATAACACGTCATCCATGCAATTGTAACAAGCTAATCAACCGGTAAAAGATATCTAGGGAGTAATGAAATCTAAGTAAACACAACTTTTCTCATTATTGTTTCCACCAAATTAGTACTTTAGTTTAATTTTGGGTGAAAGTCATAAATGCTTAACATACTTGCAATTTTGACTCATTCTACATAATGTACTTTTTTTATTTTCAAAATGCTCAATTAAGTTCGTATTAGTTGTCATAATGCTTAACAAATGGTTCTTTATTATGCAAAATGACTTAAATACCCTTGGATCATCATCACCACAAAAAATACAATTGAAAATGCTCTATGGAGACGTTTTGGCATGTGTCCCACACATTCGTACAGAAACTAGTTTCAGACTGTTTCGACAGTGATGAATCTGGTGAGTTGGGAGAGTCACACAGAACTGGAACTGAGCGGATCTGTGATTCAACCTTGAATAGGTTTGCTGAGAATTGATTGCATGCGTGCACATTAAACAAGTCAGCATGACATGAGATTTGATTAGCTTTGTGGTTTGTAATCTATTGAAGCTCTTGGTCTGTAATATTATAAAACACAAAAGCTCCAAATTTAATTTGCATCATAAGGCTTTCTTTTAATGGTACAAGTTCATCCGCTATTGATTCTTGAAATTAGTGTTTCTGTGGCTTGTTCAATCCTTTTTAAAAATTGAGGTGTTATGACGCGTAGTTGTAAATATTAATATTTAAAAATTGAGGTGTTATGCACGCGTAGTTGTAAACATTTTAACGTACACGAGCAGCGGCCAGTCCGACAAATGGAACAATCACTGTTCTTTTGTGGTTTTCTCCTTGGAAATTATGGTGGTGGGAGGTAGGAGATGAAGACGTAAGAAATGACAAAATAGTACCCTTAACAAATCCTATTAGTTATGCGTAATGAAAAAAAACACAAACTTAATTAAGCATTTTAACAATAAAAAAAGTACATTATGTAAAATGAGTCAAAATTGTAAGTATCTTAAGCATTTATGACTTTTACCCTTTAATTTTCATTTCTTTTATTTTATTTTGATTGCATCTTTAGTTAATTGGGTTAGTTGGCTAGCAACTAATTCCGCCCACTCCTTCAAAACCCGAGATTTTACTTGCTTTCCATAAAATATATAAATACAAAAAGAATCATCCCTCACCTCTAGACCTAGTTTAGTAGGCTTTCTAATCCTAGCGACACTATTCCTGAGTTGAACGATCAATCCCCCAGTACTTGTCAGTATACTATACTACAACGATCAGGTACACTGCCTGGTGGGGGTTGTAAGCTTCTCAAGATCCCTTGAGAGGTAAAACCTGCGAGGGCGCAATTCCCACGTATCACTAGTGTATGACCTTCGTGCTTGTTTTTGGTTTTTAGTGGAATGATTATTTGTTGTAATTACTTTTATATTAGTGTTAAATGACCCCTAACTTGTATTTTGATTAGAATAAAAGCGCATTTGCTTGAGGACAAGCAAATCTCAAGTGTAAGGGTATTTGATGAGGCGAAAAGTGTACCACTTTTAAGGGGTCATTTAAGCCTGAATTCGTGATTATTTGATCAATTATTGCCCTAAATCGTTCCTTTTGTTATTTTAGGTACTTTTGGAGAGAAATCTGGAGAAGGAAGCGTTTTGGACGTTTTTGGAGCATAAAAGTGAAGAAAAGGGCAAAGTCTCAAATTCCTTGCTGGGAACAGTACCTGACGACGTCAAGCCATAACACATGACGGCGTCAAGAGTGACAAAAGAGGTGGGTGTGGAACTTATAACGTGACGACCCAGAACATTTTCTTTGTTAATGGCCTGACGGCGTCACCAAGGCCGTCAGGGTCCAAATACTACTGACGGCCTAGAGCTTATTTCTACATGACGGTGTCAGAAGTGGATCTAGGCAATACGAATTTCAACTTGGCGGCGATTTGACGGCGTCAGAGGCTAATACATGACGCCGTCAGGATGCTATGTCTATATATATTTTTCCAATTTTTCATTGTAAAGTGTGGTACAAGTTGTGGAATACTAAACACAAACCCTAGGTCGAATTTCCTGCATATTGAAGGGGTTTCAAACCCTTCTTTCTTCCATGTTTTAATAAAGATAAGTTCTCCAATAATCATTCAATATGTCTATGTATTGTTTGATTCTATCTTATGTTTATCTTTCTTTTAACATGTTAGGCTAGGTTTTTATTGTGTTTGCTTAGATGTAGTGAAACCTAGATGTTGATTATTGGTTGATTGTTTGTTTATAATTGTTTCGGATGATTGTATTCGATGTTAGGCTTAAGAAAATTGGCAGACTTCCATTGGTAACTTGCTTGAACGTCTTAAGAAACATGATCGGAGGTGTACAACGATATTTGGTTGTATTTAATGCATAAGTGAATTCTAATGATCCCATGTTAGGAGCTTTTAATCGGCTCGACATAGGAGTGAAGTAGGATCTTATAGAGTTAGGGAATATTGTACACGGCGCTACGACTAGTATTAAGGAATATAACCCGTCATCCATGCAATTGTAACAAGTTAATCAACCGGTAAAAGATATCTAGGGAGTAATGAAATCTAAGTAAACACAACTTTTCTCATTATTGTTTCCACCACATTAGTAAATTAGTTTAATTTTCATTTCTTTTATTTTATTTTAATTGCATCTTTAGTTAATTGGGTTAGTTGACTAGCAACAAATTCCGCCCACTCCTTCAATACCTGAGATTTTACTTGCTTTCCATAAAATATAAAAAATACAAAAAGAATCATCCCTCACCTCTAGACCTAGTTTAGTAGGCTTTCTAATCCTAGAGACACTATTCCTGAGTTGAACGATCAATCCCCCGGTACTTGTCACTATACTATACTACAACGATCAGGTACACTGCCTGGTGGGGGTTGCAAGCTTCTCAAGATCCCTTGAGAGGTAAAACCTGTTTCGAGGGCGCAATTCCCACGTATCAGTTATACAAATAACATGTCAGCAATCTAAGAAGCATACTAGTGACCATCCGTTAGTTGAAGCATCGAGGACTCGCGCCAGCGATTTACTAAGTTTCTACAGGAAATGTTTGAACGAAGTTAGGTTTAACCATTAAGCCTCAAACCCCTTTTTACCGCTTTAGACTTGTCACTCCTTAGCTTTAGTGGAGGAGATGTGTATCCTTGCCAAGCATATGATAGAATATTCATCACAACTAAATAATTAAACGATTAGATCTGTTTAAATTGTATATTTTAATTTTGTTTTTAACTCGTTAAGTGTTTGGTTTTGCAATTATGATAAGATGAATAAGTGCTTAATTATAAAAATACATCCTAATATCTTTTAGGATTCATTTTCATTTATATAATCTAAAGGTTTACTTGGGGACAAGTAAAGTTCAAGTGGGGGGAGATTTGATGACATCAAATAGGTAAATTATATTGTCATCATTTGTCCTATTAATTGACTTGTTTTATTATACTTTATATGAGAATTTGTGCTTTAATGTCTACTTTAGTAATTCTCAGGTAAAAACAAGTAATTAGTGAAACTTGGTGATTTTAGACGGAATATGGAGCAAAATGATAAAGATGGAAAAGTCTACTGAAATCCAGAAGATACGCCGCATCATTCTAAGTAGATGCACCGTACTATCATACTTAAATGAATTCGAAGACTATTGTCTGACTTTGAAGAATGCGCCGCATATGAAACTTTGGTCAACGAAGAAGAACCAACTTGTTCTAGTCCATATACGCCGCATCACATTATCAACATACGCCGTATCTATATCAAGACTTCACCAAAAACGATTCAAGATACTGAAGGACATGCGCTGCATAAGATTCAAGTTACGCCGCATCTGAAGACGGTGTACGAATATTCCAGAATATCTTAATCTTAGACCCCACGCGAAGTTAAGTAGATGCGCCACATCTACTACACAATGCGCCACATCTAACCCTTAGACAGAACCTATAAATACCCCAAGAGTCTGACGAATTTTAAGTGAATAAAAACCCTAAGGAGACGAATTCAGACGATTTAGCAACACAAGACACACCTCCAAAGAAGATCTTAGAGCAGTAATAAGGTCCTGCATGTATTTAATTTATTAAGTAGTTTTGTTTTATCTGTAATAGTAAGCTTTAATTCATTAGTATTGATGGGCTTGTGGTCACCATACTGCTCCCCTTAAAATTACTTTCCCATCCATTAAAGTTTATATGTTGATGTTTTTGGTGACTTGTATATGTGCTTTGATAACCTCTGTGTCTAGCTGAGTTTTGCTTGGGCTGCCATACCCCCTCCTCGCCAACTTATCTAGCGTCTAGAAAGTGGGATAGGCATATGTGCTCATTAAGAGTTTACTCGCCTATATTTAGGATCCAACGAGACAGATTAGATTACGATACACAACATATAAAACTAGCAATAAAACAAGTGACAAGCTACTTAACTATCGGGATAGGCCTTCTATCTGTATCTATTATCTATTTATGTACGCGTTTGATATTCACTGATTCGTTCTCATTAGTTTAATTTACTGTTTAACTATCCAATCGTGCCAGTCTCTCAGACTAAAACCCCCTTGCGTTATATTAGATTGTAAAACTAACTTAACATATTAAAATACTGATAGACTAACTAAGAATTACGTTACACTCTTAGTGATCGACACTCTGCTTACCATTATATACATATTGATCGGATACACTGTTCGTTAGTGTGTGTTCTATAGGATAAGTTGGCTAAATATAAATGTAAAACTCGAAATAGGCAAATCACCCTAAAGTACACCGTGACACGCTGCACACTACATCAAGTTTTAGGTGCCACTGTCGGGGAGTGAATTGTTAAAACCTGTTTATCTACTAGTATTTTAATTAGGTTTTCTAACTCTTTATATTTTTAGGTTTTTAGTTTGCTAACTTTGTTGTATATTAGTTAGATTGCATTCATTGTATAATTTGCATATTTTTTGTTTGTTTGTGTGTTTGTTCTTCTTTGTTTTATTAGTTTTTAAAATTTCTTTTGTTTTTACCTCTTTAGCTGTATTCTGCTGATACAACGATACGGCGCATCTATTATTTAGATACGGCATATGGCATTTTAATTTTATATACAGCGCATTTAATAATTCGAGTTCAGCGCATCTATCCCCTAGATCCGACGTATTCTGTTTTTAATCAGAAACTTTTTAAACCCTAACCGAAATACGGCGCATCTGTTTCACAGATACGATGCTTTTAATTATTTTATTAAAAACAGTTTTTGAATTAATTAAACAAATACGACGCATTGATTTTTATTGATACGGCGTATCTTAATCTGAATAAAAAATCTTGTATTTTGAAACGTAACGCAGATACGACGCATTAGTTTTTGCTGATACGGCGCATCTAATTTTTATAAGTATAATTGATTTTTGATAATTTAAACATACGGCGCATTTGATTTATTAAGTGCGGCGTATTGATTTTCTGAATAAAAGTATGATTTATTTTTAACGTAATAACATACGACGCATTTGATTGATCGAGAACCAAAGATTAGGATGAAATTTTTATTGAACCAACGCGATCAACTCTTCCTTTTCCACACAAGGTTAGAAGGGAAAAGCAAGACGCTTACCAAAAGAAATTTCTGGAGAATCTCAAGCAACTACAACTTAGCATACCATTTATTGAAGCCCTTGTGCAAATGCCAAAGTATGCCAAATATCTAAAGAGCTTGCGGACCAACAAGTCCAAACTAGAAGAGGCTTGCACGGTAACACTGAGTGAACGAAGTTCAGCCTCCCTACTCAACAAACTACCATTAAAAGAGAAGGATCCAGGGAGTTTCACTATTCCTTGTCAAGTTAAAAACTTACATATAGGGAATGCTTTAGCCGACCTAGGAGCTAGTATAAGTCTTATGCCATTTGCAATGTATGAAAAATTAGGTCTCGGTGAGCCAAAACCTACTAGGATGTGCTTAGAACTAGCTGACAGGTTGATACAATATCCTATAGGAACAGCTGAAAATATCTTAATTAAAGTTGATAAATTCGAATTACCTATCGACTTCGTTATCCTCGATATACTTGAAAATTCTAGGACACCTATTATATTAGGTAGACCCTTCTTAGCTACCGCTAGAGCCATGATTGATGTGTTCAATAAAAAGATAACTCTTAAGATAGGTTAAGATGAAGTTGAATTTAACATGGAACAATCTATGAGTAAACCCGATTCAGATAATGATGAATGCTATAGCATCGATACCTCCGATAATACGATTAACCAGTTTACTCAAGAATTGTTGAAGAATGATTTGCTTGATTCTTTTCTGCTTAAAAACTTAGAAGAAACTATTGCTATAGAAGATCAAGTTGATGAAAATCCTTTTATTAATGAATTCGCTGTTGATTCTGCTGTTTGTAACTCAATACGGTGCATTAGCAATGCTGATGCGGCGCATTTATATGCAGACATCAGCGATATAATAAAAGAATATGTTTATTCCGCTAGTGCTAATGAAATTGACGATGTTAAACCTGTACTTAAGGACCTTCCTTCTAATCTAGAATATGCTTATTTAAATGAGAATTCTAATTCACCTGTTATTATTGCATCTAACTTAATGAAAAAAGAAAAAGAATCCCTTTTGCAGGTATCATATAAATGAAGGGGAGCATAAGATCCTTATGGAGGATGAGTTCAAACCTATTGTTCAACCCCAAAGGCGTTTAACTCCAAAAGTCCAAGATGTGGTAAAATATTAAATTGTGAAGTTACTTGACTCTTGACTTATCTACCCAATTTCTGACATTTCGTGGGTCAGTCCCATCCACGTTGTACCAAAGAAAGGAGGGATGACAGTGGTACTCAATGATGACAATGAGCTTATTCCATCAAGAACTATTACTAGATGGAGAGTTTGTATTGATTATCGCAAACTCAATGATGCAACACGAAAAGATCACTTCCCTCTTCCATTTATTGACCAAATGTTAGAAAGACTATCAGGTTATGATTATTATTGTTTTTTAGACGGTTTTTCAGGTTTCTTTCAAATATCAATCGCCCCTGAGGATCAAGAAAAGACAACTTTCACTTGCCCCTACGGAACCTTCGCCTATAGAAAAATGCCGTTCGGATTATGTAATGCTCCTGCGACTTTCCAACGATGTATGATGGCTATCTTCCATGATATGGTAGAAGACTTCATGGAAGTCTGCATGGATGACTTCTCGGTGTTCGGTAACTCATTTAATAGTTGTCTTGTTAATCTTGATAAAATGCTTGATAGATGTGAAGAAACTAACCTTGCTCTTAATTGGGAAAAATGCACTTTATGGTTAGGGAAGGAATTGTGTTAGGACATAAAATTTCTGGAAAAGGTATAGAAGTTGGCAAAGCTAAAATTGATGTAATAGCTAAACTACCTTATTCCACTCTTAGTGATCGACACTCTGCTTATCATTATATACATATTGCTCGGATACACTGTCCGTAGTGTGTGTGTTATAGGATAAGTCGGCTAAATATAAATGTAAAACTTGAAATAGGCCAATCACCCTATACTACACCATGACACGCTGCACACCACATCAGCAGGGTAATGTAATCCATTGTATGGCCAAGTCTACGGTGGCTCATAATTTTTTGATGTTAAAAGAGGGGGGTGTGTACTCAATTAAAAAATTTATTGTCATGCATAACAAGGAAGACTTTCGAATTAGGAAGGACGATACCTTTATGCTTGAGTTTGATGGAGGAACGATCATAAGGAAAGCCATGGTCAAGCCAAAAGGGTTTGTTAGGTGTCATTTCCAACTGGTGGATTTGGATCACCTCACACCTACAAAAAACAAATACCTCATCGGTAATTTTCTGTTTATTTATGTATGCTCATTTATTATTTGTCTGTGAATAATGTTGCTAAACTGTAATAAAATTTGTTACCTTTTAGATGTTGCGGGGTACGTCACGAATGTTGGAAGGATGAACTACACGAAAACAGGCCGAAAAACCTTGATTTCTACCTGGCAAATCATAGGTTGTTATGGTTATGTTTTACACATGATGTTGTAAGTTTGATGATTTTTTCCAATATTTATTAATGGACTTACCCGTTGTTTTAATTTTCTGTCCTATGTATCAAGGGGCCAATCAATACGGGTGACTCTATGGGGAGGCCTTGGAGATATATTGATTGAGAAGAAATCAAAATATACAGGGTTGTGTCTTGTTGTTATGACATCAACATCTGCAAAGCATTACAACAGTGAGTGGGCATGGAGTATTTGGTTTATTCATGTTACGTCAACTTTCACATTCTAATTTAAGTTGTACTGTTACCTTCTAGATAAGCTGTATTTATCCAGTAGTTCCTCGACTGTCATACTGGAAGATACTGAGATCCCTGCTATCAAGGCATTGAAATCAGATACCGGGTATGAATATGTATGAATATAGAGTTTGCTGTTGAAAAGCTCATGCAAACCATAAACTTAACAATACCATTTACCTATTTTCTAGTAGTGTTGAATCTTCAAAAGCAGCTTCACATGCAGATAATTCCGAATCAAGGGAAGGTACAATTGAGAATCTCCTCATATGGGCCTGTAATCGCAAAAATGATGTATGTACTCTTTTGTATCCGCCATGACTCTATAGTCATTCCCCTACATAATATTGATATAGCTTATTTCTACCGAGTCAAAAACTTTTCTCTGTAAGGCCCGAATAAAAAATGTTTGGACTAGGAAGGGATGGGATTTTCCATCATGTGGAGGTGAAAATGCAAAAAAGGGTGCTACTAGAAAGAATGGGCGATTCTGGTGCGATGCGTGTGACACGCCAGTTGAATACCCGGTAATAAGGTAATGTAATGTTTATCACTTATAGAATCTGCATTTATATTTAATAAATAAAGTGGCTTAGACTGATACACACCGTTTGTAACATGGCCACTATACGTATCGCCTAGAGCTTGGTATATCGGATGACACAGAACAAACTATGGTGGACCTGTTTGATGAGCCGGCAACTTCGTTGGTAAAATTCCCAGCTGCAGCACTATTGGAATCCGAAGATGAGGTATACTTATAAATCTCCTGACCATTTCCATCCTCCATTACTTACAACCTGACCCTACAGAGTCTGGATGAGCACGCAAATTTGCCAGCTGCCATAGCAAAAGTCATTGGCACAACACACATTTTTGAAATCAAATCACATACCTACTATGAGTTTGGAAGTTTTGAAAGTTTTACCTGCTGGACGATAGACCCACCTCAACCGTTGGTGGAAAGTGCAAGCTCAAGTACCGTTGATGATGGGGCTGTCATTGCAGGTTCATCATCCAAACCGCATACCAAAGCTCCATCAGTTGATACACCAGTCAAGCCTACAGAGGGTAGTAAAAAAAAAGTAAGCAAGACAGATAACATTTGTATTTCAAAAAATGCACCCAACAATAAAATTAATATGATACCCATGTTTTCCATTATTTGTAGGCTGGAGATTGAAGATTCAGATTCCGAGAATTAGCTGATTCCAGCTGACAATGTGAATCCTACAGAGGATAAGAAAAAAAAAGGTGAGCAAAACAAATAATATTTGCATACCAAAAAATACAAAACATCACTTAAGTGAGCATAAATGAGCATAAAATCCATGTTTCCATTGTTTGTAGGCTAGAGATTGAAGAATTAGATGCCGAAGACGAACAAAATTCTGATGATAATGTCCAAGGAAAGGCCAGTAGCCCAACCGCCACTAAGAAGAAAAGATGGTGAGTACATGTTGCTGATGAGTGTGTAAATACTCATCATTTTTACCATTTCTGAGCTGCCAAAACATCTAAAAACACTCAATAATGAATCAAAATAGTAAAAATATCCCAGGAGAGTGTTTTACATGTTTCAAATGCAAAAATATCAAAAACAGATGAAAAACGCACAAAGTTTGCATAATTGGCAGTTTCAGTCCCCCAACTTT
This sequence comes from Artemisia argyi, assembly GCA_030686995.1. Lineage (NCBI taxonomy): Eukaryota > Viridiplantae > Streptophyta > Magnoliopsida > Asterales > Asteraceae > Artemisia > Artemisia argyi. The sequence goes on from CM060676.1 coordinate 79,652,918, forward strand.
CAAAAGTTGTCAAATCTAGTCCCTAGTTGTCATAAAAACTTGAAAAAGTTACCAAAGGTCCTTATAAATCAAAAAGTTACATAATTAGTCCTTTGGTGAAAAGTTTCACAAAATGTCAAGATTAGTCCCCGAACTTTGAAAATTGTCAAAAATGGTCCCTGGGATATAAAAAACTTTGAGAAAAACAAATTTTGTCCTTGCACTAACCTTTTATGGCAGGATTGGTCCTTGGTGGAAAGTTTGGTGAAAGTTACACAAATGGTCCCTGAAGTTTGAAAGTTTGACGGTTTCAGTCCCTGGTGAAAATAAATTGGAGAAATCATCAAAGGACCTTACACTATTCATGATATGGCAAATTACACCCTTGGAATCAATATGGAAACATGCCAAATCCCACCCCTTAACTTTCGTAAAATTGCAAAATAGGTCCTTGTGTAATCCATTAACCAAACCGGATCCAACACTAAATAATACTACTCCATAAACCCAAGTCCAATCCAAAACCCCCCTAAGCCCACCCAATACCTGTTTCTTTGGGCCCAAGACTCACCAGCCCACCCACACCCTAAACTAATAATACCAGGGTCAAGGTTTGACCACATTCAAACCGGTTAAACCCATCATCCCCACCATCCTTCCCTCCCCCACAACCCACTTGCAGGTCCCATCAACTCCCATCACAAGCCACCGCCCAACCCCCTTTGCACCTAATTATCACACCACAATTAATGCTCCCCCCCCCCCCCCCCCAGTTGTAATACCAGTCCAAAACTCCCTTACCCAATTTTGGCCCCAAAACTCGATTTAAAGGGTGAGATCAAATCAAAGCAAATGGACGGTCCAGATTAAATGGGAAATACTCAGAGATGCTCAAGAAACCCTAGGAGAGGGCTATAAATAGAAGAAGAAGTGCAAGGAACCAGTGTGTAGTCTTTTAGTTTAATTTTAGTGTCGATTTTTAATTAGTTTTCAAATTCAGTGTAATCCTCTTAGTTCAAGTATTGTAACACTTTCCTAGTTGTACTTTAACTCTTTTCAAGCAATAAAATTCCACTTTCAAGTCTGTTTTAAGTTATTGTCTTTTATTCATAAATCTGAAAATCTAAATAAGCTGAGTTGTGATTAGAAGCAAGAATCATGGACTGAAGTAGGCTCATATAGGTTCCAATAAGCTTATCAAAGCTTTAGAAACAATTAAAATCCAGTATTGGTAGAAAAATACTCAAAAAGCAAAAAAGTCAAATTTGGTCAACTGTCTTGTTCTTAACTTATTTTCAGGTACTGAGAAGGACTGGTGAGCAATATTGGAGATGGAATTTGCCTATCTAAAGATAGGCTTCATAAGGAAAACCCTCTGTTCATGCTGAGGGTACCCTTGTAAGAATTTGCTCATTTAAGTTTTCCACTAAAAATTCCTAGTTATTAGTTTTTTTTTTTTTTTTTTTTGATTGCTTGCTTTTGGTTACCAATCTGTGTCTGTTTGTGCTTCTTTTAGTATTGCTTAGTTAATTTACATCTTAATCTATATAGCTTGTTTGATAAAATTTGTAGTTATCATATATTTTAGTTTAATCAGTCAATATAGTTTAAGTGGTATAGTTGTGTGATTATAGCTGTAACCTATTGTTAAGTACTTAAACATAGCCACTTAATCATATTTAGTAGTTTTGAATCAAGTTTACACACCCTAGTTACCAACTGCTTTGAAATTCACTAAATAGTTAAGATAAAAGGGGTGTTTGGATTTGTAAGTTTAGGTGTGTTGTTGTAGATCTCAGAAGGCAATCATAACTTAAACATCATACTCTAAGTTGCATTTGGTGGTTTCAAGCTTAAAATCAGTTGTTGTTTTGGTCCAAAGTCAAAATCTCACAAATCCACTTCTCACAGTTAACTGTGAGAGTTTTTGTTGTTCAAAACCATCTCATTAGCTTAATAAGTTGTTAATATAGAGTAACATAGCTTAAGAACATCTTATAACATCACTTTGAATCAGTAGGGATCATTAGAACTTCATCAAAGTCAAAGTTTGAGTTTTCATCAAAAAGTCAAATTTCCCATTCTCAGATTTTTGCAAAAATTCCAAGATTAATTCTGATTTTTGTGTTTGGATTTGGACTTCAAAATTTTCACAAGTTATTCTCTACCAGCTCATCTTTCAAAATCCGTAGTTGGCTTAATTTTTTGATTTTTCTACAAGCTTCTACAAGCTTGTAAACTAGGCTGCAGGGAAGAAGCCTTCCCCTGCATCAGCAGAGCTCCACCACACCACCAACTTTGGTGGTGATTTGTGACCACCTCAGTGGGCCCCACTTGTCATACTTGGTACCATTGAACCCCTCTCCTACCAGGGATCATAAGTTGACCCCTTGTTTGACCTAGGACTCAGTGGACCCCACCTGGTTTAGCCCATCAACTCTGTCCCAGTTCTGTGTTCATTTTCATTGTGCAAGTCCTTATTTGCTCTCATACAACATAATTGTGCTTCATGCTTGTTATTTCTGGCTTATCTGAGTTTGTCTAGCTTATTTGTACCCATTTTTGCCATTGTGGGCCCCACCTACACTCATTTGATCTTATTTGTCCAAACAGTCAACATAAGTCAACTGTCTAGCCAAAGGGGGTGCTTATAGCTTATAAATAAGCTATTTTCTAAAGTATCTTCACAAAAGTTTTTCATTTTCAGTAGTAAAGTAAATTTGTAAAAGAAAATCCAAGAAAAACCAAGTTTAAATTAAGTGATAGTTTCTATTTAATTCAATTTAATTTTAATTCAGTTTGCAAAGTGCTTATTAGGTTTGATTCAGCTTATTTGTGTTGATCACTGGTTGTTTCTGGCTTATTTGAGTTTATTTAGCTTATTTGTATCAAGATTTGCCATTGTGGGGCCCACCTACACTCATTTGTGCTTATTTGTCCACATAGTCAACCAAAGTCAAACTCATTAAGTTTAGGGGGTGCTACTGCTTATTTATAAGCTGATTTCAAAAGTGTTTTTACAAAAGTTTTCTATTTTTAGTAGTAAAGTAAAGTTGTAAAAGAAAATCCAAGAAAAACCAAGTTTAAATTAAGTGATAGTTTCTATTTAATTCAATTTAATTTTAAATTTTCATTTTTAGATTTTTATTAAGTATTTAATATTTTTATATTTTTATTAATTACCTCTTATATTAAAGTAAATTTAGTAATTTTTCTAGATTTTTATTCTGTCATTTAGTATTTATTAGATTTAATTTTAGTTTTCTTAATTATTAATTAATATTAAGTATTAAATAGCATATTTAGTTTTTATAAAGCATAACCTAGATTTTATATTTTTCCTAGCGTTAATATAGTATAATAGACTTTTAGAAAATATATTTTGAATTTCTATTGTTCATTTTCCATTTTTCTTATTTTAATTGTTTAAATTAAACTTAAGTTAATTAAAAAGTAATTAATTAGTAGATTAATCTTAAATATAATTTTTAGAGGTTTTTATAATTTTGTAGGATTCCTGTGCTGGTTAAATAATTTTATAAATTTTCTTATAATTTTCTAAGTTAATTTAGTATTAATAGTAATTTAAAGTAGTTTAATTAGTTTAATTAAGTTAAATAGTTTTTAATTTATAAAAAATCCATAAAAAGACAAAAATATTTATTTTTATTTTTTATACTTTCTTCAAGTTCTAATTTAAGTTTAGAAAATATTTTTGCTAATTTTTAGTTTAATTTATATCATTTGTCATTTTTAGTTAATTTAAGTTAGGTTTTAATTTAGATTTTAAATAGTTTTATTAATTATATAATATTTAAATAATATTTTAATCATTTTCATAATTCCATTTTAATTTTCAAATTTCTTTTTATTTTTAAGTTTCAAAAAGTTTCAAAAGCAACCCCTGTAGTTTGTTAAATACCAAAACCCCACTTTTCCTGTTACGTGAATCTTAATTGTGAATACGTGCATATACCTGAGTATCTGATTTTTGTGAATATTATATCTGTGTACCAATACCAAAATAACAGTAGCAAAATCAATTCCATATCATTTGGGCTACTGTCCTCAGTGCCACTCACTCATAAACGATTTCTAAAGCACCATTTCAATCTCGCTGGGACATAACGACCCGGGGACACACTATACTATCACCGGAGAATTGGAACGAGGCTGTCTTTGACTTATTGACCTTGGTCAATAATATCTGACCGTTTCGGGACCAATCAGTTGCACACACCCTTTGGTCACTAATTATTTCACCTTTGTCCAAGTATTAACATGTTTTCCTTCCTATAGTTTATTGTCAGGAATGTGGTGATAGAATAGAATTAAGTTTCAACAGCCTGAACTCGAAGATGCCTTTTTAAAATAACCAGTCAGGACATGAATAATATTAAAACTGATTTTGACCTTCTTTGTTATTGTCATTTGGAGAATAATTAAAACTTATTTGGACCTTCTTTGTTATTGTCGTTCGGAGAATATGACACTATCGACTGATTCATATCATTTTATATTATTTTTTTCCCTGTGTGAGGGTTTATTCCGCCTACCAAACATGGAATGGGTGCTTCTTTTGTGTTGATATTGATTTCAGGTACATTGAAGTTGATTTACTATAGTTGGAACACCTGCTGAAATGGATGAAGTACATGCAACAAGGGCTTTTACTGGATTTTTCTCCTAAGTTTAATGTGCAAATGCCTGTGCTAAAGATTGTCTGCAAATGATTTAAAGGATATACTATGTATAATTTATAAGACAGTCCTGTTTTTCATAATGAATGATCTAAAAGATGATCTCTGTATACTATTTCCTGTGATATGCAACTACCCCTCTATTGTAAATAAATCTCTAAAGATGAAATTCAATTCTCTATAATTTTGACCTCATTCAAACCGGTTAAACCCATCATCCCCACCATCCTTCCCTCCCCCACAACCCACTTGCAGGTCCCATCAACTCCCATCACAAGCCACCGCCCAACCCCCCTTGCACCTAATTATCACACCACAATTAATGCTCCCCCCCCCCCCCTAGTTGTAATACCAGTCCAAAACTCCCTTACCCAATTTTGGCCCCAAAACTCGATTTAAAGGGTGAGATCAAATCAAAGCAAATGGACGGTCTAGATTAAATGGGAAATACTCAGAGATGCTCAAGAAACCCTAGGAGAGGGCTATAAATAGAAGAAGAAGTGCAAGGAACCAGTGTGTAGTCTTTTAGTTTAATTTTAGTGTCGATTTTTAATTAGTTTTCAAATTCAGTGTAATCCTCTTAGTTCAAGTATTGTAACACTTTCCTAGTTGTACTTTAACTCTTTTCAAGCAATAAAATTCCACTTTCAAGTCTGTTTTAAGTTATTGTCTTTTATTCATAAATCTGAAAATCTAAATAAGCTGAGTTGTGATTAGAAGCAAGAATCATGGACTGAAGTAGGCTCATATAGGTTCCAATAAGCTTATCAAAGCTTTAGAAACAATTAAAATCCAGTATTGGTAGAAAAATACTCAAAAAGCAAAAAAGTCAAATTTGGTCAACTGTCTTGTTCTTAACTTATTTTCTGGTACTGAGAAGGACTGGTGAGCAATATTGGAGATGGAATTTGCCTATCTAAAGATAGGCTTCATAAGGAAAACCCTCTGTTCATGCTGAGGGTACCCTTGTAAGAATTTGCTCATTTAAGTTTTCCACTAAAAATTCCTAGTTATTAGTTTTTTTTTTTTTTTTTTTTTTTGATTGCTTGCTTTTGGTTACCAATCTGTGTCTGTTTGTGCTTCTTTTAGTATTTCTTAGTTAATTTACATCTTAATCTATATAGCTTGTTTGATAAAATTTGTAGTTATCATATATTTTAGTTTAATCAGTCAATATAGTTTAAGTGGTATAGTTGTGTGATTATAGCTGTAACCTATTGTTAAGTACTTAAACATAGCCATTTAATCATATTTAGTAGTTTTGAATCAAGTTTACACACCCTAGTTACCAACTGCTTTGAAATTCACTAAATAGTTAAGATAAAAGGGGTGTTTGGATTTGTAAGTTTAGGTGTGTTGTTGTAGATCTCAGAAGGCAATCATAACTTAAACATCATACTCTAAGTTGCATTTGGTGGTTTCAAGCTTAAAATCAGTTGTTGTTTTGGTCCAAAGTCAAAATCTCACAAATCCACTTCTCACAGTTAACTGTGAGAGTTTTTGTTGTTCAAAACCATCTCATTAGCTTAATAAATTGTTAATATAGAGTAACATAGCTTAAGAACATCTTATAACATCACTTTGAATCAGCAGGGATCATTAGAACTTCATCAAAGTCAAAGTTTGAGTTTTCATCAAAAAGTCAAATTTCCCATTCTCAGATTTTTGCAAAAATTCCAAGATTAATTCTGATTTTTGTGTTTGGATTTGGACTTCAAAATTTTCACAAGTTATTCTCTACCAGCTCATCTTTCAAAATCCATAGTTGGCTTAATTTTTTGATTTTTCTACAAGCTTCTACAAGCTTGTAAACTAGGCTGCAGGGAAGAAGCCTTCCCCTGCATCAGCAGAGCTCCACCACACCACCAACTTTGGTGGTGATTTGTGACCACCTCAGTGGGCCCCACTTGTCATACTTGGTACCATTGAACCCCTCTCCTACCAGGGATCATAAGTTGACCCCTTGTTTGACCTAGGACTCAGTGGACCCCACCTGGTTTAGCCCATCAACTCTGTCCCAGTTCTGTGTTCATTTTCATTGTGCAAGTCCTTATTTGCTCTCATACAACATAATTGTGCTTCATGCTTGTTATTTCTGGCTTATCTGAGTTTGTCTAGCTTATTTGTACCCATTTTTGCCATTGTGGGCCCCACCTACACTCATTTGATCTTATTTGTCCAAACAGTCAACATAAGTCAACTGTCTAGCCAAAGGGGGTGCTTATAGCTTATAAATAAGCTATTTTCTAAAGTATCTTCACAAAAGTTTTTCATTTTCAGTAGTAAAGTAAATTTGTAAAAGAAAATCCAAGAAAAACCAAGTTTAAATTAAGTGATAGTTTCTATTTAATTCAATTTAATTTTAATTCAGTTTGCAAAGTGTTTATTAGGTTTGATTCAGCTTATTTGTGTTGATCACTGGTTGTTTCTGGCTTATTTGAGTTTATTTAGCTTATTTGTATCAAGATTTGCCATTGTGGGGCCCACCTACACTCATTTGTGCTTATTTGTCCACATAGTCAACCAAAGTCAAACTCATTAAGTTTAGGGGGTGCTACTGCTTATTTATAAGCTGATTTCAAAAGTGTTTTTACAAAAGTTTTCTATTTTTAGTAGTAAAGTAAAGTTGTAAAAGAAAATCCAAGAAAAACCAAGTTTAAATTAAGTGATAGTTTCTATTTAATTCAATTTAATTTTAAATTTTCATTTTTAGATTTTTATTAAGTATTTAATATTTTTATATTTTTATTAATTACCTCTTATATTAAAGTAAATTTAGTAATTTTTCTAGATTTTTATTCTGTCATTTAGTATTTATTAGATTTAATTTTAGTTTTCTTAATTATTAATTAATATTAAGTATTAAATAGCATATTTAGTTTTTATAAAGCATAACCTAGATTTTATATTTTTCCTAGCGTTAATATAGTATAATAGACTTTTAGAAAATATATTTTGAATTTCTATTGTTCATTTTCCATTTTTCTTATTTTAATTGTTTAAATTAAACTTAAGTTAATTAAAAAGTAATTAATTAGTAGATTAATCTTAAATATAATTTTTAGAGGTTTTTATAATTTTGTAGGATTCCTGTGCTGGTTAAATAATTTTATAAATTTTCTTATAATTTTCTAAGTTAATTTAGTATTAATAGTAATTTAAAGTAGTTTAATTAGTTTAATTAAGTTAAATAGTTTTTAATTTATAAAAAATCCATAAAAAGACAAAAATATTTATTTTTATTTTTTATACTTTCTTCAAGTTCTAATTTAAGTTTAGAAAATATTTTTGCTAATTTTTAGTTTAATTTATATCATTTGTCATTTTTAGTTAATTTAAGTTAGGTTTTAATTTAGATTTTAAATAGTTTTATTAATTATATAATATTTAAATAATATTTTAATCATTTTCATAATTCCATTTTAATTTTCAAATTTCTTTTTATTTTTAAGTTTCAAAAAGTTTCAAAAGCAACCCCTGTAGTTTGTTAAATACCAAAACCCCACTTTTCCTGTTACGTGAATCTTAATTGTGAATACGTGCATATACCTGAGTATCTGATTTTTGTGAATATTATATCTGTGTACCAATACCAAAATAACAGTAGCAAAATCAATTCCATATCATTTGGGCTACTGTCCTCAGTGCCACTCACTCATAAACGATTTCTAAAGCACCATTTCAATCTCGCTGGGACATAACGACCCGGGGACACACTATACTATCACCGGAGAATTGGAACGAGGCTGTCTTTGACTTATTGACCTTGGTCAATAATATCTGACCGTTTCGGGACCAATCAGTTGCACACACCCTTTGGTCACTAATTATTTCACCTTTGTCCAAGTATTAACATGTTTTCCTTCCTATAGTTTATTGTCAGGAATGTGGTGATAGAATAGAATTAAGTTTCAACAGCCTGAACTCGAAGATGCCTTTTTAAAATAACCAGTCAGGACATGAATAATATTAAAACTGATTTTGACCTTCTTTGTTATTGTCATTTGGAGAATAATTAAAACTTATTTGGACCTTCTTTGTTATTGTCGTTCGGAGAATATGACACTATCGACTGATTCATATCATTTTATATTATTTTTTTCCCTGTGTGAGGGTTTATTCCGCCTACCAAACATGGAATGGGTGCTTCTTTTGTGTTGATATTGATTTCAGGTACATTGAAGTTGATTTACTATAGTTGGAACACCTGCTGAAATGGATGAAGTACATGCAACAAGGGCTTTTACTGGATTTTTCTCCTAAGTTTAATGTGCAAATGCCTGTGCTAAAGATTGTCTGCAAATGATTTAAAGGATATACTATGTATAATTTATAAGACAGTCCTGTTTTTCATAATGAATGATCTAAAAGATGATCTCTGTATACTATTTCCTGTGATATGCAACTACCCCTCTATTGTAAATAAATCTCTAAAGATGAAATTCAATTCTCTATAATTTTGACCTCATTCAAACCGGTTAAACCCATCATCCCCACCATCCTTCCCTCCCCCACAACCCACTTGCAGGTCCCATCAACTCCCATCACAAGCCACCGCCCAACCCCCCTTGCACCTAATTATCACACCACAATTAATGCTCCCCCCCCCCCCCAGTTGTAATACCAGTCCAAAACTCCCTTACCCAATTTTGGCCCCAAAACTCGATTTAAAGGGTGAGATCAAATCAAAGCAAATGGACGGTCTAGATTAAATGGGAAATACTCAGAGATGCTCAAGAAACCCTAGGAGAGGGCTATAAATAGAAGAAGAAGTGCAAGGAACCAGTGTGTAGTCTTTTAGTTTAATTTTAGTGTCGATTTTTAATTAGTTTTCAAATTCAGTGTAATCCTCTTAGTTCAAGTATTGTAACACTTTCCTAGTTGTACTTTAACTCTTTTCAAGCAATAAAATTCCACTTTCAAGTCTGTTTTAAGTTATTGTCTTTTATTCATAAATCTGAAAATCTAAATAAGCTGAGTTGTGATTAGAAGCAAGAATCATGGACTGAAGTAGGCTCATATAGGTTCCAATAAGCTTATCAAAGCTTTAGAAACAATTAAAATCCAGTATTGGTAGAAAAATACTCAAAAAGCAAAAAAGTCAAATTTGGTCAACTGTCTTGTTCTTAACTTATTTTCAGGTACTGAGAAGGACTGGTGAGCAATATTGGAGATGGAATTTGCCTATCTAAAGATAGGCTTCATAAGGAAAACCCTCTGTTCATGCTGAGGGTACCCTTGTAAGAATTTGCTCATTTAAGTTTTCCACTAAAAATTCCTAGTTATTAGTTTTTTTTTTTTTTTTTTTGATTGCTTGCTTTTGGTTACCAATCTGTGTCTGTTTGTGCTTCTTTTAGTATTTCTTAGTTAATTTACATCTTAATCTATATAGCTTGTTTGATAAAATTTGTAGTTATCATATATTTTAGTTTAATCAGTCAATATAGTTTAAGTGGTATAGTTGTGTGATTATAGCTGTAACCTATTGTTAAGTACTTAAACATAGCCACTTAATCATATTTAGTAGTTTTGAATCAAGTTTACACACCCTAGTTACCAACTGCTTTGAAATTCACTAAATAGTTAAGATAAAAGGGGTGTTTGGATTTGTAAGTTTAGGTGTGTTGTTGTAGATCTCAGAAGGCAATCATAACTTAAACATCATACTCTAAGTTGCATTTGGTGGTTTCAAGCTTAAAATCAGTTGTTGTTTTGGTCCAAAGTCAAAATCTCACAAATCCACTTCTCACAGTTAACTGTGAGAGTTTTTGTTGTTCAAAACCATCTCATTAGCTTAATAAATTGTTAATATAGAGTAACATAGCTTAAGAACATCTTATAACATCACTTTGAATCAGCAGGGATCATTAGAACTTCATCAAAGTCAAAGTTTGAGTTTTCATCAAAAAGTCAAATTTCCCATTCTCAGATTTTTGCAAAAATTCCAAGATTAATTCTGATTTTTGTGTTTGGATTTGGACTTCAAAATTTTCACAAGTTATTCTCTACCAGCTCATCTTTCAAAATCCATAGTTGGCTTAATTTTTTGATTTTTCTACAAGCTTCTACAAGCTTGTAAACTAGGCTGCAGGGAAGAAGCCTTCCCCTGCATCAGCAGAGCTCCACCACACCACCAACTTTGGTGGTGATTTGTGACCACCTCAGTGGGCCCCACTTGTCATACTTGGTACCATTGAACCCCTCTCCTACCAGGGATCATAAGTTGACCCCTTGTTTGACCTAGGACTCAGTGGACCCCACCTGGTTTAGCCCATCAACTCTGTCCCAGTTCTGTGTTCATTTTCATTGTGCAAGTCCTTATTTGCTCTCATACAACATAATTGTGCTTCATGCTTGTTATTTCTGGCTTATCTGAGTTTGTCTAGCTTATTTGTACCCATTTTTGCCATTGTGGGCCCCACCTACACTCATTTGATCTTATTTGTCCAAACAGTCAACATAAGTCAACTGTCTAGCCAAAGGGGGTGCTTATAGCTTATAAATAAGCTATTTTCTAAAGTATCTTCACAAAGGTTTTTCATTTTCAGTAGTAAAGTAAATTTGTAAAAGAAAATCCAAGAAAAACCAAGTTTAAATTAAGTGATAGTTTCTATTTAACTCAATTTAATTTTAATTCAGTTTGCAAAGTGTTTATTAGGTTTGATTCAGCTTATTTGTGTTGATCACTGGTTGTTTCTGGCTTATTTGAGTTTATTTAGCTTATTTGTATCAAGATTTGCCATTGTGGGGCCCACCTACACTCATTTGTGCTTATTTGTCCACATAGTCAACCAAAGTCAAACTCATTAAGTTTAGGGGGTGCTACTGCTTATTTATAAGCTGATTTCAAAAGTGTTTTTACAAAAGTTTTCTATTTTTAGTAGTAAAGTAAAGTTGTAAAAGAAAATCCAAGAAAAACCAAGTTTAAATTAAGTGATAGTTTCTATTTAATTCAATTTAATTTTAAATTTTCATTTTTAGATTTTTATTAAGTATTTAATATTTTTATATTTTTATTAATTACCTCTTATATTAAAGTAAATTTAGTAATTTTTCTAGATTTTTATTCTGTCATTTAGTATTTATTAGATTTAATTTTAGTTTTCTTAATTATTAATTAATATTAAGTATTAAATAGCATATTTAGTTTTTATAAAGCATAACCTAGATTTTATATTTTTCCTAGCGTTAATATAGTATAATAGACTTTTAGAAAATATATTTTGAATTTCTATTGTTCATTTTCCATTTTTCTTATTTTAATTGTTTAAATTAAACTTAAGTTAATTAAAAAGTAATTAATTAGTAGATTAATCTTAAATATAATTTTTAGAGGTTTTTATAATTTTGTAGGATTCCTGTGCTGGTTAAATAATTTTATAAATTTTCTTATAATTTTCTAAGTTAATTTAGTATTAATAGTAATTTAAAGTAGTTTAATTAGTTTAATTAAGTTAAATAGTTTTTAATTTATAAAAAATCCATAAAAAGACAAAAATATTTATTTTTATTTTTTATACTTTCTTCAAGTTCTAATTTAAGTTTAGAAAATATTTTTGCTAATTTTTAGTTTAATTTATATCATTTGTCATTTTTAGTTAATTTAAGTTAGGTTTTAATTTAGATTTTAAATAGTTTTATTAATTATATAATATTTAAATAATATTTTAATCATTTTCATAATTCCATTTTAATTTTCAAATTTCTTTTTATTTTTAAGTTTCAAAAGCAACCCCTGTAGTTTGTTAAATACCAAAACCCCACTTTTCCTGTTACGTGAATCTTAATTGTGAATACGTGCATATACCTGAGTATCTGATTTTTGTGAATATTATATCTGTGTACCAATACCAAAATAACAGTAGCAAAATCAATTCCATATCATTTGGGCTACTGTCCTCAGTGCCACTCACTCATAAACGATTTCTAAAGCACCATTTCAATCTCGCTGGGACATAACGACCCGGGGACACACTATACTATCACCGGAGAATTGGAACGAGGCTGTCTTTGACTTATTGACCTTGGTCAATAATATCTGACCGTTTCGGGACCAATCAGTTGCACACACCCTTTGGTCACTAATTATTTCACCTTTGTCCAAGTATTAACATGTTTTCCTTCCTATAGTTTATTGTCAGGAATGTGGTGATAGAATAGAATTAAGTTTCAACAGCCTGAACTCGAAGATGCCTTTTTAAAATAACCAGTCAGGACATGAATAATATTAAAACTGATTTTGACCTTCTTTGTTATTGTCATTTGGAGAATAATTAAAACTTATTTGGACCTTCTTTGTTATTGTCGTTCGGAGAATATGACACTATCGACTGATTCATATCATTTTATATTATTTTTTTCCCTGTGTGAGGGTTTATTCCGCCTACCAAACATGGAATGGGTGCTTCTTTTGTGTTGATATTGATTTCAGGTACATTGAAGTTGATCTACTATAGTTGGAACACCTGCTGAAATGGATGAAGTACATGCAACAAGGGCTTTTACTGGATTTTTCTCCTAAGTTTAATCTGCAAATGCCTGTGCTAACGATTGTCTGCAAATGATTTAAAGGATATACTATGTATAATTTATAAGACAGTCCTGTTTTTCATAATGAATGATCTAAAAGATGATCTCTGTATACTATTTCCTGTGATATGCAACTACCCCTCTATTGTAAATAAATCTCTAAAGATGAAATTCAATTCTCTATAATTTTGTCAATGTAATTTGGTAATTAATAATTTCATGTTCTTATTGAACCCTCCCAAATATCAACCAATCTATTTAAAACCTTACCATGTTTGATTGTATTGTACATCGAAACTCCCGTTCTGATGTGTTTATTATTTGCTACTCATAACATTTTGATGTGGGAATGTATATGCCACAATAACAAAAATACCGACATTACTTTATACCAATCAACCAGCCAACAATTTATTGTTTAGTTATTCTCTATATATATCAAGTATGAAAAGATGTTGTTGATTCTAGAAACAAGAATCCAAAATACGCCCCAAATAAATAGCCCATGTAAATATTGGTTATCGGGTGTATTGAAGTATTTCGAAAGCTTTAAATTTATAATAATAGTTTCACCGATTCCTTAATACACAAAACACACGGGTAAAGTATAACTCCCGTTTATAGTAAAGGTTTTATAGGTAAGACCAGGTCGTTCCAAGGGATTTGTAGCAATTCACAGAATGTTTATCAAGTAACAAAGGCAAATGATTGTCATATATCAAATAGCTTAAATGTGTGTATAGCAAAGCAAAGTAACAAACAAGGTATGATCTGCATGAGATAATAGATAGAGATAAAGCAAGACTTATATAAACAAAATCATGCAAGTTACAATTAATGGGTGTGTTAATCGTAACAAACATATCTACCAATAACAATATAGAATCCTTTCGACCTATAGACTACATCATCACGAACACATTAAGAATGGTTTATATCGAATATGCATACAAATGAATTCCTCCCAACCAGGAAATTCTACATAAGGAAGGGTCTTAAACATCATTCCACTTGGTTTATATATCAATCTATTACAAAATTTCTACAAGTATGACATTGGACCATTATAGACAGATGTTCCAAAATATAATCATAACAACTAACCCTTTCGACCTATTGTTGGGATATAAAATATCAAAGTACTTCTGTATGTCAAAGTACTGCTGCATGAAGAATAAAGTCAAAGTACTGCTGAAGATAAAAGTCAAAGTACTGCTGTTTACTGAAGAATGCTTAAAGTACTTCGAAGGAAACAAGGACTTATGTGCAATATTAGTTAAAGGATTAATGTGTAATATTGAACGAATATTCTAGAATTAGTTAGGGATAATGACTTATCGTTCAAGTTATATGTTGTAAACCGACTTAAGGTTATCTATATAAAGAGCCTTACGAGGTATTAGTCGATATAAGTTTTAGAATTATTCAAAGTCGATAAATAGTTAGGGATTGTTAGTGAATCTGTGTAACAAAGCAGGTTCAAAGTTTGGTTAATATAAAAGTTCTTCTTAAGCTTTGTGTTAGTAAATTCCGCATACTTTACAAGGTTAAACGGTGTTTCAATATTAATAGTGTTAAGTTTACTTAATATTATTAAACCTTTACAAGCTACAAAAGTAGTTTGATCATAGTACATCGATCCAACAAGTGGTATCAGAGCATACACAGGTACCTATTCCTAATGATTATACTTCCACAGGTGGGTTTCAAACACCTGGAGGAGATGAGGGAATTGAAGGTGCTATGTGCACTTCTGCTTTGACTAAAGAATTGGAGAAGATGAAGACAACTGTTAATGCTCAAGCTGAAGAAATCATGAAGCTAAGAAAGAAGTTCTGAAGGTTGAAGAAATTTGTTTGGCCTCTTGTTCAGAATTTTAGGCTTTATGTGAAAGAAAAGAAGCAGTCTCAGAAGCCAAAGTCTAAATCTTCAAAGAAGTCTTCTAAATCCAAGAGGAGGCATAGGAGGTCATCATTTACCAAATTGGGGAGGAATCAAGATGAGAATTTGGATAAAGATGATGCTGAGATTAAATATTCAGAAGATGCTCATCTTTGGCAATATCCAGAAAGCCCAAAGACTCTTGTACCAGAAAATTACATTGAAGAAGATGTGAATATTGCACAAGAGAAAGATATTGAGCAAGAAGTTGTTCAAGAAGATGATGAGCAAGAAATTGTTAAGCAGGATGTGGATGCACAGAATATTCAAAGTGCTGGTGTTCAAAGTACTGCTGTAGAAAACATAAGTCTGCAAGGTACTGCTGAGCAAGGTACTTCTTCAAGGAATATTGATGAAAGTAGAGTTACTGCAGCTGGACATTCTACAATGAATTATGAAGATGAAGTTGGTCCTTCTACTTTTATACAACAAGAAGAAGTCAAGGTACATACTGCAAGTAATGATGAAACAATTGCTCAGGTTATGATGAATTTGAGAAGACCTACTGGAGGAATACATATTTCTGAGCCTGCACAACAAGTTGCTGAAAGTACTTCTGAATCAGAAGAGCTAGATCCAAAAGATAAAGGTAAAGGGATCAAGGTTCAGAAAGAAGTTAAGAAGAAAAAGAAGAAATTTTCTATTACTCAGATAAGAGAATTAAAGATTGCAGAGGATGAAGAGCTTGCTAGAAAGCAACAAGCTGAGTATGATGCTGAGTATTTGGCAGAAGTTAGTAGGCCAATTACAAAGAAGCCAATGACTATTGCTCAGGAAAGGAACTGGATGATAAGTTTCTTGAGAAGAAGAGGATACAAAAACTTACACAAAATGAGGTATCCAGAAGTGAAAGCTCTGTGGGATAAAGTACAAGAAGATATCAGAAAAGAAGTGGAAAAATTTGTACCCATGGAAGTTGATAAAAAGAAGAAGTTAGAAGATATTAGAAAGGAACAAGCTGAGCAAAGGAGATTGAAAAGAAAGAAAGTAGTTCAAGATGATCAACTATCAAAAAGATTGAAGATGATTCATGAAGACACAGTTGATGAACTTAGAAACTATTTCAGAGTTGTAGACTTTGAGAATAAGAAGATTGAAGATTCTGGAAAGAAGTCTAAGATAATCTCATTTTCTGTGGTTGAATCAAAAGAAGGGAATTATCTTATGTTCAACAGAGAAGATGAAAGCTTCACAGTATTCAACATGTTATGGGATGTTTTGCATTGTATCACAAGGGCAGATCTGTATGACTTATATATGCAAGTGCAGACATACTATGCAGAGATTGAAGCCTCGGGAGTGGGATTAATTTTGCTTGGAGATTTATTTACCATCTGGGAAACTGAAGAAACAAGTGATGATCCTCTGTGGAATGATCAAGAGAATTGGGAAATCACAAGATGGAGATTCTTTGAGTCATCAGGAGTTCATACACTCGAGATGGAAGATGGTACCATGATTCATATGCTTGCTGAGAGGAGATATCCACTGATTAGAGAAATTATGCTCAGAATGCTGGATCATGGAATGGAACTTGAAGATGAATCTGAAGTAGCTTTGGATGTTATCAAGCTATTTATCAGATGGACTAAGTCTGAAGAGTAATATTGCATAATACTGGTATGATTTATTTTGTATAAATAAGTATTGTTTCAAAGTACTGCAAAGACAAACATTACTTTATCAAAGTACTGCTTGCTGATATAAACCAGTATAAGTCCTTTAAAAATTAAAATAAAAAGTTTTGATGTTTAAAAGAGAAGTAAAAGGATTTGAAAAGGAAACACATGGTGTTAGTATTTATATTGCACAACAAATGGTAATCAACTCACCATGTTTAACAGAAAAGAAAGAGTTTGACTCATCATGAGGGTACGACTCTGATGTGATAATCAAATCCATTTTTAGTTGACAATTTACTAAAAATTGTATGGTTTCAACTCACCATATCTGTATAAGTAAAGAGTTGGCTAGCCCACAAGGAAAAATGGCTTGTGGTAAAGGCTGTGGAAAATCCATTTTTGGTAATTAGTTCACCATGATTGATATCAAAGAACTAACTAGCCCAACAGCAAACGGCTATTGGTAAAGACTACTCAAATCCGTTGATAGCTGATGATTTGCTAAAAATCATAATTTCAATGATTCACCTCTCACAGGAGTTAACACACCTGGAAGTGATGAGAATAGTATGAAACTTTCAAAGATTTGATGATTATTGTACCAAAATGTTGCTGAGTTGCTGAGAAGATTTAGTACAAGATAAGATGCTGATGAAGAGTACTTTGACACATGACAGATAGAAGATAAAAGTATAAAGAAACAATCTTTCTGAATGATTAAAGATTTGAAGATCAAAGATAACAAAGAAACTTGAAATCAAACAAGTGGAGTTCAAGTTAGGGGAGGATTATTGGGATTTAAAATATCAAAGTACTTCTGTATGTCAAAGTACTGCTGCATGAAGAATAAAGTCAAAGTACTGCTGAAGATAAAAGTCAAAGTACTGCTGTTTACTGAAAAATGCTTAAAGTACTTCGAAGGAAACAAGGACTTATGTACAACATTAGTTAAAGGATTAATGTGTAATATTGAACGAATATTCTAGAATTAGTTAGGGATAATGACTTATCGTTCAAGTTATATGTTGTAAACCGACTTAAGGTTATCTATATAAAGAGCTTTAAGAGGTATTAGTCGATATAAGTTTTAGAATTATTCAAAGTCGATAAATAGTTAGGGATTGTTAGTGAATCTGTGTAACAAAGCAGGTTCAAAGTTTGGTTAATATAAAAGTTCTTCTTAAGCTTTGTGTTAGTAGATTCCGCATACTTTACAAGGTTAAACAATGTTTCAATATTAATAGTGTTAAGTTTACTTAATAGTATTACACCTTTACAAGCTACAAAAGTAGTTTGATCAGAGTACATCGATCCAACACCTATGATAGTTGCAATAATCAATCAAAGGATAAACAAGCTCCAAGCAAAAGTAACGTCGAATCCATGAACATTTATATTCACAAGTAATACTAATATCATCCAAATATTATATCATGTTTCACATGTCTAAAACAAATGAGAATCAAACATTACAAGTACGACAAACTCAGAAAGCTTTCCTGAGATACGATGGTGATAGTGTCGAGGTTGAGGAGTGTTTGGATCATTGGATCCTAAGACCCTCACCTTCAATCTTTGCTTCCAATTTGTATTCTTATGATAGTACATGTTCCAGGTTGAATTCATGTGGCCAAATGAGGTATATATAGGCTTAGGAACACTTGGGGACCAAGTAGGAGGGCAAATGATCAGATTAGAACTCAATTTAATGCATTATGGCTGATCAAGAGCGAAGTGCTCTGCACTTTATTTATTGTGCTCCGTACTTGGAAGTGCGCCACACTTATTGGCAAAAGCGGCATACTTGTTATCTTTTTTAGCTGTTGACATATGAATGAAAGTTGTAGATAATTCTCTTAGCTTTCTGTGGCCGTGAACGGGAGGTAAAACGGAGTCCGTATGCTCCAAATATTGCCAAAACAGTGGACAGGTGTCGGGAGATCTTAACTTGAGTTTGTTTCTTCGTTTAAGCTTTATTTCTTCGTATTTTCTTCCTCGACACATCTTATGAACCTACAATAACATATTTAATCTATTAAGTATCGAAAGTTCATATAAATCATCAATATATTCATATAAAAGTATAGATAACGCATCTAGGAATATGTATAATTTGAGCGTTGTCAAATTCCTCCACACTTAAACCTTTGCTTGCCCTCAAGCAAATCTAAGAAAAGAAAAATTAAAAGCAAGTTCCTAAATGACAAATGAAAAGAAAATTTTTAAATGATCTGAAATTATCGAACAATTTTCCCAAACACTCCCCCACACTTAAGGGTTTGCTTGTCCTCAAGCAAATATAAAGGAAAATTAAAATAAGCTTTATAAAAACAAAATATAGAATTATGAAAAATATTTTTGGATTTTTTTTAATATGCTAGAACAGAGATGCATAACGATTCTCAAGCTATCATAACATGACTAAGCACCTCACGAATAAGGAAAAGTATAATTCACTCACACTCATTATTTATATGATGGAGAATATAAGGAAATCACACTCAATTGCTCATACATGATTCATTAAATTACCATATGCTTGTACAAGAAACAAAACTGCACCGACGTAGCGTAAGTACCAAGTATAAATATCAAAAGAGGTCTTTTATTCGGGTTATAATGTTAGGCTAAAGGGTTAAATAGGGTATGGATTAGGCCCAGGAAATATATACTGGAATTGGTTTTAAAAGAAAATTTTTAAGTGTCGAAAAGTCCATGAAACCCATGTTGCTAGTAACGACTTACCACAAACCCGTGAGGTTATCGAACATCTCAACCTCTCCAATCTAACTTGAACTAGAATGATATATCAATATGCCAACTCTTATTCATTTTCTATTTTTTTCATCAGTTTTCTTTCTTTTCTCTTTTTTTCACATTTTTTTTTACTCTTCACATCATACTCATACAATTAATAATTTTCCCACACTTAGAATAAGCACACACCACAAAAAATACGAAACATGAAGTCTGCAGTATCCATGTTCATTGAAATGGCACAACACTTACAACGAGCGCGAATGAACTATTACTCAAAAATCATCCAAACATATCAAGCAACAAGCAACCAACCGAATGGACTTTTGACAAGGGTTAAGGCTAGGCTAAATGTTATATATATATATATATATATATATATATATATATATATATATATATATATATATATATATATATATATATATATATATATATATATAATTTTTTATATTTATTGGATATAAGAAATGAAAGGGATGGCTCTGCATGTTAAACTAGGGGTAACTAGCACTAAAAATGAGTGCTACAGAAGGGTTTTATTGGGTGGTTAGCTAATCAATGTAATTAGCTAAAAGAATAAATAATATTTTAAATAGAATGGCTATTTGGATTAAATCCTAAGTTGCCTCTTTATCACATACAAATACCTATATCACACGAATGTGATCTCACTGCAGTCTCGTAATGATTTCAAGCACAAGTTCTAGAATCGAAGAAATCACCGGCACACTCATAAACAAAGAAATCAAGCATAAAAGATATATGCCGATATAGGCTCAAAATCCTCACATTTTCAGTGGTAATGGTTATAAACGCGCAAGTAATGTCATCAATCCCGAGTCGGATCTGCTCTATCAATCATGACACATCTCTAATTTCAAAACTTTATGTATTTACTACGTTATATTCTAATATATTAGCCTACGTGACAAAATTTAAAAAGAAAAATAGATAAGCTAAAAGGACAGTCAAAAGTTTTACTCGATATAAGAATGAGTCTCAATTTTCAAATTCATTTTTCCCCACACTTAAGTTTAGCAATATGCGTAATAAGAAAATAACTTAAAAGTAGGAAAATGGGAAAAATAAATATAAGAGAAACGAGACTTCCCGGGGTTCTTAAGTGATCGGCTGAATTCTGAAAGATAAGGCGCTGAGCAGAACACCAACATAAGCATGTGAACTTCAACCATATAATATAACTGTCCAAATATAAAACCTCCCCAAGTGATAAGCTACCATCCGACCAACCTCCACTTATTTACTAAACCTGCAAAATAAACAAAACTACAAGAAAACGTAAAATACTAAAGCGCACTTTCGTAGGCATCACGATTGCATTTAGCATATGCAACAAGCCTTTAAACCCCTCGGTGTCCCGAGTGGACGAGTTATAGTCTCGTGAGGGTTTACAGCGAATACACCCACAAAGTTCAAAAACAAAATTATTATTATTATTTTTTAATTTTTTTTATAAAATAGATTATTAAAATATATAATTTTTAGCAGACAGAAAGTACGCCGCACACAAGATAAAGTGCGGCGGTTTTATTATGAAATAAAACATATTTACTATTATTTTTATTATTTAAAATTTTTTATTTAATCACAATTTACTAAAACAAGCACACTCAAAATACTATGAAATGAAAAATAATATTGAAAAGAAAATCTTTTTGGGTTTTCAAAATTTTAAAAAAAACACATAATAATTATATAAGGTATAAAACAAATAATTTCCAAAAATATTTTTGCGGACTAATGAAGAAAGTACGCCGTGCTTGGGTGTAAGTGCGGCACACTTCTAGCAAAATTCAATTTTCCGGTTTTTATTATATTACCAAACACAAAATAACCAATCACACATAGTCAAGCACTCAAAACATAACTGATAAGAAGCAAAAATATTTTAACTAATCATGAGAAAATAAATAACAAAAAAATCTAGCACGGAAAGGAAATAAAATATTTTTGGGTTTATTAATATTTCTTAGGCAAACTAAAAAAAAATGAAAGTTTCAGGCACAGATTCATTTAAGATATTGTTTCAATATAGTTTAGTCTCCAAACGATCAAAGAAAATAAATTGTAACTAAATATTTTTGCAGACCAAAAAGTGCGTCGTACTTAAAATAAAGCGCAACATACTTCGAGCCAAATTTTTATTTTTATTATTATTTCAAATATAAAAGAGTAGCTCGGCGAGAAAATGAACACATTATTTTTTTTAAATATACGAGTACGCCGCACACAAACACATGTGTGGCGGTTTTATTACGACATAACATATTTTTTAACTTTTCAAATTTTTATTTAAACACACAAGCAAACAATTCAATCACGCAAACACAAACAAGCAATCCAATAAAACAGAAAGACATGAAGGAAAACTATAATGATAAAGATTTGAAAAATATTTTTATCTCTCAATACCAAAAGTGCGGCACACAAGAGAAAATATGCGTCGTACATCAGTATGAGATGTTTATTCACTTTTTATAAAATGCATAAAACTAATAAAACAAACTAAAACATGACAATGCAAACACTAAAGACTAGCAAACACAAAATAGAAAATGTTATATGCAATCACAAACAGACTTGAAACATTTTTTTATTTGTATTATTATTATGAAGATGCAAATAAAGAAACATGCACGCTAAAAAGCAAACAAAGATGAAAACACATAACAAGTATCCACAAAACATAAAAATAAAAGAAATGCATTTGGCTTTATTTTTTTACGAAATTGGACTTTTTTTAATGCTGAGAAAACACGGCGCACACAAGAGAATGTGCAGCGTACTATGAGTTTTGACAGCAAAACTTTTTAGAGTTTTAACAGATGAAATGCAAAGAAAACTAGCAAACTAACAAAAGCATGATTATTTATATAAACACAAACATGCCACAAATGCAAAATAAAGCAAATATGAAAATATTTTTGGTTTTTCCATTTTAAATGACACACTAAATATTCACAAATTTACGAGGCGTCTAATCAAATAAAACATAATTCCAAATGATCACATACCTGAGTCTAGCAATTTGGGGTTTTGTTACCACATAAATTAATCAGCTAAGAGTACCTTTTGATCACAGAACAAGTGCATCAGCCTTGGTGTTAGAACCGGCGTACATATAGGATTTATCTGCAAAATAGCAAATGAGAACAGGGGAAGTGCGGCGCACTTCATCTAAAGTGCGGCGTACTTATAGTAACAGAAGACAGTTTTTAAGAGATTTTAAGAGATTTAAAACACACGAATGATGCACAAGACTAGCGAACAATATGCAAACAGCTAAAACAAATCTCCGGCAGCAGCGCCAAAAACTTGATTTGTTTCGAAAGCTTTAAATTTATAATACTAGTTTCACCGATTCCTTAATACACAAAACATACGGGTAAAGTATAACCACCGTTTATAATAAAGGTTTTATAGGTATGACCAGGTCGTTCCAAGGGATTTGTAGCAATTCACAGAATGTTTATCAAGTAACAAAGCCAAATGATTGTCACATATCAAATAGCCTAAACCTGTGTATAGCAAAGCAAAGTAACAAACAAGGTATGATCCGCATGAGATAGTAGATAGAGATAAAGCAAGACTTATATAAAAAAAATCATGCAGGTTACAATTAATGGGTGTGTTAAACGTAACAAACATATCTACCAATAATGATATAAAATCCTTTCGAATTATAGACTACATCATCACGAGCGCATTAAGAATGGTTTAAATCGAATATGCATACAAATGAATTCCTCCCAACCCGATATTTCTACATAAGGAAGGGTCTTAAACATCATTCCACTTGGTTTATTTATCAATTTATCATACAATTTCTACAAGTATGACATTGGACCATTATAGACAGATGTTCCAAAATATAATCGTAACAACTAACCCTTTCGACCTATGATAGTTGCAATAATCAATCAAAGGATAAACAAGCTCCAAGCAAAACTAACATTGAATCCATGAACATTTATATTCACAACTAATACTAATATCATCCAAATATTTTATCATGTTTCACATGTCTAAAACAAATGAGAATCAAACATTACAAGTACGAAAAACTCAGAAAGCATTCCTGAGATACGATGGTGATGGTGTCGAGGTTGAGGAGTGTTTGGATCATTGGATCCTAAGACCCTCACCTTCAATCTTTGCTTCTAATTTATATTCTTGTGATAGTATATGTTCCAAGTCGAATTCATGTGGCCAAATGAGGTATATATAGGCTTAGAAACATTTGGGGACCAAGTAGGAGGGTAAATGATCAGATTAGAACTCAATTTAATGCATTATGGCTGATCAAGAGTGAGGTGCTCTGCACTTTATTTATTGTGCTCTGTATTTGGAAGTGCGCCGCACTTATTGCCAAAACTAGCGTACTTGTGCTATTTTTCAGCTGTTGACATATGAATGAAAGTTGTAGATGATTCTCTTAGCTTTTTGTGGCCGTGAACGGGAGGTAAAACGGAGTCCGTATGCTCCAGATATCGCCAAAATAGTGGACAGGTGTCGGGAGATTTTAACTTGAGTTTGTTTCTTCGTTTAAACTTTATTTCTTCGTGTTTTCTTCCATGACACATCTTATGAACCTACAATAACATATTTAATCTATTAAGTATTTAAAGTTCATATAAATCATTAATATATTCATATAAAAGTATAGATAACGCTTCTAGAAATATGTATAATTTGAGCGTTATCATGTATTATTATAATTAAATCTATTCAGATACTTAAATTTTCATCTTCCTTACACGGATGGATTAACAGAAAATATAACTCCTATACAAATGTCATACATGAAGGGTCATTTAACTGCGTAAATTTAGTTACAAAATTCCTTTTGGATATCCAATACATTGTAATCATGGATAACTATCGGTTACAAACACTGAATACATGTAATCTCAGTGAATTACCAATGCACATTCTAAGTAGATGATATAAATCCTTATAGTAATTACAAGAAACAAACAGATAAGCTAAAAAAGAGTTTTAATTTAGAACATCAAAAGGCACTCTATAACTGTTGGGAACGTAGTTTTACTATTTATCAAGTCTCGGTCATTTACTTGTAATAGGTTGCTAAGGCTTGTATGTTTATTTAATCTTAAGGCTTATGTAGCAAGCCCATGGGCCTTAAGCCCATTTCTATTTTCAAGATAGGGAGGAAGGGAGTGTTGCCCTACTCCTTCCCTATAAATAGTATTGTATAACCTCATTTTGAGGTTGGTTGGTTCTCTTGGTAATTTCATTTTTCTTTCATTCCATTCTTAAGAGTTCCTTCCACTCTCTCTCTCTTTACTCTCTTTCTCTCTCTAGAATTCTTAAGTGATTATGTTATAGAAATGGTGACCTAACAAGTGGTATCATTCGCCAAGGGATAATATAGGTTGATTTAGGTTTGATTTGGTAGAAAAACTTGGTTTCAAAGTGATTTTATTAGGATTCGGTTACTGTTCATAAGGTAACTATCGAGTTAGAAATTTGGGTCTATCGAGTTAGGGGTTCAATTTGGTTCTATCGAGTTAGAGGTCAAATTTGGTTCTATCGAGTTAGTGGTCAAATTTAGATCTTATCGAGTTAGGTGTCTAATTCTTCAAAACTTATCGAGTTAAGTTTGTTTGTTGGTTATCGAGTTTGGTGTGTCACTTAATTTTTCTTTCGAGTTAAGTTGCCTTGGATTATCGAGTTAGAGGCATTTATTTCTTATCGAGTTTGAAGATTGAATTTTGGCGAGTTTGCCTTAATCTCCTAAGCGTTTATCGAGTTAGGATCCGCGTTGCTACCTTCTAAGGGGTTACTCTGCCAAAATTTTTATTCTCTTTCGAGTTTGAAGCTATAGTTCTTATCGAGTTTGAAGCTTAACATTTTTTCGAGTTTGAAGCTATAGTTCTTATCGAGTTTGAAGCTTCACATCTTATCGAGTTTGAAGCTTAACATCTTATCGAGTTTGAACTTTAATATCTTATCGAGTTTGAAGCTAAACCTCTTATCGAGTTTGAAACTTTAACATCTTATCGAGTTTGAACTTTAACATCTTATCGAGTTTGAAGCTCAGCATCATATCGAGTTAGCACTTAACCTATCGAGTTTGAAGCACACTTAACCTATCGAGTTTGAAGCACACTTAACCTATCGAGTTTGAAGCACCTACCTATCGAGTTAGAGATCAAAAACTTATCAAGTTAGAAAGCAAAGAACCTATCAAGTTTGGAACAATATTTGGACTTATCAAGTTTGAAGACAAATTGACATACCGAGTTTGATATCACGTTTCTCAAAACTAATTTCAACCTTTATTTATCTTTAACGATCAAAAGTTTAACATAATCACTAATCTTTTCAAAGTTTCTTTTCCTTATCTTTCTCTTCTTAATTTCAACCTTTATTTATCTTTGGCGGGAAATTTTGAGTAAAATTTATTTTCTACAGCAAACTAAACGTTCAATTTTTACGCGAAATTTAAATTTTGGTATAACGTTGAAAATTTTGGCCCAAAATTCAAATTTTTAGGCCAAAATTCAAATTTTTTTGGTGAAATTTGGCGGCAAATTTTTTGAAACTCAAATTTTTCTTACAACCTTCTAATTGCATTTCATAGTGATTTTCAAATTTTGGGAAAGAAAATTTTTTCAAATAATTTTTGGAGGGAAAATCTGAATTCACTATTTCGACCTTGCGTGTGACATTTTGCTTGATTTTTTTCCGATTACATCGCAACAATCAAGGGGGAGAGCAATGTCATCTACAACGTCTCAATCACCTTCTTCCAACTACCTTCCTCGCCAATATTCTCATCAGCAACAGTCATCAGCAACAAGACCTTCTTCCAACTACCTTACTCACCAATATTCTCATCAGCAACAGTATCATCAACAACATAGTCACAGCTCCCTCATTCGCCATGTTCTGCTCTTTGGCAATGAATCAAGGCCTCCGATGTTGCTACCAGGAATGTATACTGTTTGGAAACGGAGATTTTTACAATGGCTCACAGATCGTCCTGCTGCAGATCTCATGCTTAAATCCATTCAAGATGGTCCATACAAAATGATATTTCTTGCTGAATCAACAGGGATTATCAGAATACAAACTGATGAAGATTTGAATGCAATTGAACTTGCTCAGTACGATGCTGACCAACAGGCTGTATGGTTCATAACAGTGGCACTTCCCAACTCAATTTACATGTATATGGACTTTCAAGCTAGTGCGTATGAAATGTGGAAATATCTTGAAGCTATGCATCGTACAGAAGAACTTCATCACTTCAGAATGAAGCAAATTCTTGAATCTTGCTTAAGCATGAATCCACTGAAGACCATTCTCCCTGCTCCACCAACTCCAGCTGTTGACCATGGATCCTTAATTCACACTCCAAATGGTCTCTTCTTCAATCCTCCGAATGCACCTGAGTCTTTCTTCATTCCACAGTACCATCCTGCAACACTACATAATAATGTGCAATCTCTTTTGCAAAATCTAGTGAAGCTTAGTCAAGTATCTTCTAAGAAAGGCAATGGCGCTATGACTTCAACTTCTGAGTGCTTAAACACAATGAAATATTCTGATGAAGAAGAAGATCTTATCGAACCGAGCATGGCATTTTTGACATATACAGAAAATCTTGCAGATGTGGAAGATCAAGATTATGATTCAACTCCACTCTTTGACGATAATGTTGAATACAATGCCACACTTAGTCAAATGGAAGTTGAAGGGGGTAATCTCAATGCTGTTTTGCAAAGTGTCATGGGAGATATTCCATCTGATAATGAATATGCAGATTTCGAATCCAATACAGCAGATGTGATGTTAATGGCAAACATGCAGGAATCTCACATGAATAATACATGCCCAGAGCATGATTCTGAAGATCCAAATGTGAGATTAAACGGAGTGAAAATGTATCAATCAAGGTCGCTGATGCATGAGTTAGAGACATATTTAGTGAAGAGATGCATGGAACAATGTAGATCACTTTATTCACACCTCAAGATCCTCTCTAACACGGACTTAGCAGGAACTCATTCCGAGGAAGGATTCAAACGGGCATTTTCGTCACTCTTTGGAGAAGACGTTGACATTTTCACGAATACAATGTTCGACATCGTGAATCAACTTGAAAAACAACTTGCATCAGAAGAAGTTCACGAGAATGAATCCCTGGCCACCTTCAGAGTGATCAAGGAACAGTTTCAGCAGTTCATCGATTCTCGGTTTTCTTCTTATGACAGTGTTATGGCATGTGAGTATTTTTTTGAATACACTCGAATCGAGGTTCAAACTTTCCAAGACATATTGATCCGAGATTTGGATTCGATTGAGAAGACGATTCTTCACAGAAGAAATTAGGACCAAAGAGTGAATGAACAGAAGTTGCTGATTCAAGAAGAGCAAGTTCATAAAGTTGATGTGTTGGAAGCTAATTTGGTTTTCATGGATAACAATGGGACAGAATCAGAAGTGCAGGATGACAACAGCAGATTGGGGAATGATACAGATGCAGACTGTGCAGAGATCATACCCTTCTATGACTCAGAGCCCAACTTTGACAAAGAACAGATGGATGAGGAAGACGTCATACCCATCTATGACACAGAACCCAACTTTGACAAAGAGCACATGGATGAGGTACAATCTACTGTTGATCACATTATGACTGCTAATGAGAAACAACAATCTGAGCAACCTAACTTCAGTAATGAAGGTGAGGTTGACCAGGATGTTGTACAATGTCTTGACAAACGTTCTGAGTCTGAGTCCTTACCTGATAATCTTATGACTGCAACATCAAACCAAACTCTTGAGTCAGAAAACATTCTTCTCAAAAAGACCATTGCCCAGTTTCATAAAGATTTTTCAAAATTAGAGGCACATTGCATCTCACTTAAACTTAAATTGCAAAACGAATCTCTAACTTCGGGCAACAATGGTCAATTTCTTAATGAACAAAGTAAACGTGTGGATACATTAGTTAAAGAAAATGAGCTTTTAAAAGGTCAAATTCAAGCAAAGGTGTTTGCACATGCTGCATTACAAAATAAATTAAGAAGACTGACTGGCCAGAGTGTGGATACTAAGTTTGCAAAACCATCAATCTTGGGGAAACTGCCTTCTCAAACAAACAGAAAACAATCAGTGGTTAGACAACCAACTGCATTTAAATCTGAACGACCTAAATTTTCAAAACCTCGGTTTGCCTCCCAAGTTGTTGAGAAAAACATTTTGACAAAACCAGTCACTCCACATTCTTGGCCTAAGGAAAATGCATCTGTGTCAGCTAAATCTCAACACGTGATTATACCTGGCTCATCTAGGATCAGTTCGAAAACAGTGTCTAAAACGAGCATTAAAAGTAAAGAGTTTTATGGCAAATATGACATGTATAAGAACTATGATCTAGAAAAGGCTAGGAAAAAGGCACTACTTCAAAAGGATGGAATTCTAGGTTCTAAACCTCATGCGATGCCTTCCACTGTAGTACAAAACACTGCTAGTAGTAGTAAACCAAAACCTAGGAGTTCTCAACAAACTAATAGGAATTGGCTAGCTTCTAAGAGTAGTTGCGTAAATAATCATGTTGTTGGTACTTTTAAATATCTTCAAAAGGGAAATTCACTTGAAAAGGCTCAATCGACTAAGACAAACAAACCCGTTGAACCAAAAGTCATAAGTCAGAAACCTAAGAAGTGGATCAACATAGGACATAGGTTTTCTCAAAGAAGTGATGCTTCCACAATTCATTCAACTACATCTAAAAGGAAAACTTCTCCTAGATCTAACACTAGGTGGGTACCCACGGGTAGAATTTTCAAATCGATTGGTCTTAGGTGGATTCCTACAGGAAAGATTTTAGACATTTGCACCAAAACTAATGTGAACTTCACTATATCTACCCCTGAGACAAGAAGGAAAACCATCGGAATTGTGTGTTCGAGTGTCAAGAAGATAATTGACTCTACTTCTTTATGCTTCTAACATCTGGAACCCAGTTTCTCTTGGGGATCCGTGTTCTCTATTTTTTCTTGTCTCTTCTTTCTTTCT
The DNA here is from genome assembly GCA_030686995.1 of Artemisia argyi. Classification (NCBI taxonomy): domain Eukaryota; kingdom Viridiplantae; phylum Streptophyta; class Magnoliopsida; order Asterales; family Asteraceae; genus Artemisia; species Artemisia argyi. The sequence continues at coordinate 79,682,523 of CM060676.1, forward strand.
TTGCAGATACAACAGGTATGGCTTCGGAACAAATCAGTTTCGGACCCGAGCTTAATGTTATGGCTTCTGAGCACAACAGCTTAGGACCCGCATTCAACTGTCTGAACTTTCTGGACTCTTCGGCTGTACAATTGTCTCTCACCCGCAAGGAAGTGGAAACCCTGTTTGCTCCATTGTTTGAGGATACGATTGAAAACCGTCTTTCTGAGGTCTCACCAATTTCCACTGCACATCTTGATTACAATCAAGTACCTGATTCACCTCACAAACAACAACAACTGTTGGGAGAGACGGTCCTCCAATTGCATCTCCAACAACCACAGAACAAACCGGGTCCAACTTACAACAATCAGCTGAAGACTCCATACCTAAATCAGTTCCACAAACCGCAGAGCATGACCCTGAGGCGTTCTTTAATCCGTTTGCACCGGCTCAACTCATTCCTGACATTACTGAGTCGTCTACACGCAATTTGGATCCTGCTCACATGCGAGATAATTACCTCCATCAAGGTTTGTTGATTTAGTTCACCATATTGGTATGCGGTGTTTGACTCCAGATGATTTGCAAAATTTCCTTTAAAACTAAGTGAGTCAAACATCTAACTTTTTTCTTTAAATATTAAAAAAAAAAAAAAAAAAAAAAAAAAAAAAAAAAAAAATCTTCTTTCACTGTGTACAAACTTCGTAACTTCAAAACTATGTTCCTTCATTAAAACAAATTTTGCTTTACTCTGTCAAAATGGAACATGTTTTGAGGGGGAGAAAACTTTTCACATTATCATGAAGTTTGCACACCTCATCATAATTCTTAAAGGATAAAATGTTTCTTCATCATTTGCATTAAAATCTCATTTTCAAAAACTTCTATGATCGCTCGAATTAAAATGTACAAAAAGGTTTCACAAAATATATGCTAATTCGAGGGGGAGAAAGGAAATTCTTTTTGCAATGATTCCAAGTTAACCTTGTTTAGACTTCAAATGGAAAAGTTATTAACCTTTAATGAGTAAAGATTCACAAATGTCTTAAACTTAGGTAAAAGGATCTTGCATGGAAAATAAAACAGGCTCTTATAAATGTTTCAACAAATGCTCTTAAAAGTTTCACACATAATTAGAAACCTCAACGAATCATACTTACGATTTTTTTTTCCTCGATTTCTTTTCATTTGTGAGTTTCTAATTTCTTCATGGTTGTTGTCTAATCGTTCCCTAAATGTTTCAAGTGTTTTCAACGGTCAAAAAGCATAATCAGAAACTAAGGTTTATGTAATTATCGATCAGGGCTTTCAATTTTTTTTTATGTGTTTAGTCTAATTAACTAGTTTATATAGCTTTAGAGAACACTAAAGAATGCTCGATTGGTGTACTTGCTTGATTAGGAATAACATAGGATTAGAATCATGTGATTTAGGGTTTAAGATGTTGATGTCTTTGTTGCTATTACTAGGACGTTTGTTTGTTTAATATTCAGGTATTATGATGCTAACAAGTGTGCTTAGACTCAAATCATAACCCCAAACCATAATCATAATTGGAAAATTTCAAGTGAAAGAATGAATTAATCTGTGATTTTGTGTGCTAATCTGAGAATTCTGAGCACTTAGGTTGATTTAGAATGAGATTTTTGATTCATCTTATACTTGTTTGTGCCTGATGCATTTTCTCTGTGTGCAAGTACATGTTATCCCATTGAAAGTCAAAAATTTCAACATTCGACAAAATATTTCGTATGGAACATATTTTGAGGTCAAAGGACAAAATGTGTTTAAAGGCTAAACTGGTAAAAGGATTCAAAATGGTGAGAAACAAATTTTTCCAAACTCTACACTCTCGTTTTATACCGGTAAAGCAAGTGTGGAGACCAAAGCAAAGTCATTCAAAACCTTTCAAATTTTCACAATCTGGAATGCTTTGGCTTCAATAAAAGAATGTCTCTGATCTGAACATCCCAAATACCGGATGTTTTCCATGCATCACAAGAAACGAATCTTCAAAAAGAACCCATGAGGTTCAACTTTAGATGGAAATCTTTTTCAGAATTTAAAACTCAAAAGAGAGACTCTGGGTCTCAAACAACTTTTCAACAGTAAAAGAGTTTTGAATTTCAAGCATTCTTTGTTGTATAATACTTGATTATGTTTTCTAAAACCTTGAGCAGAATCATCTCTCGAATTTTTCAAAAAGTATTTCTTTAATACGATTCTAAATTCTGCTCAAGAAGACTATCTCTCGAATAATGTTCATTATTTGAGGGGGAGTGTTTTGTTTAATAGAAAACTAATTTTGTATAAAAACAACGACTTGTGCACACATTTCAGTGTACAACTCGGGTTTCAAAGAAAGGAAAGTGCCTTGCTAAACCATTCTTTAAAACCAAACGCGCACTTATCCTTAAAAACAAGAAGAAGTTTTTCATGCGAAGCTTATCTAAAACTTCTTAATCTTGAGCAAAATTTATTCAAAATTTTTCAAAAGGTTTTTCAAAACTTTTCAAAATTTTGCTCAAGATTCTTCAAACCTTTACTCCCCAATTCGCTCCAAAGTTTAAAAATGTCAAAACACATGCTCGTTTTGAGGGGGAGTATTCAAAATCAAAATGCTTTGTCAAAATCATGTTTTGATGGTTTGTGCACACATAACAGTGTACAACCCGTGCTTGTATTTAAAGGACCCTGAGGTACGCTTCAGTGCCTCAATCCTTACATAAGGAGCGAAGGCTTCTTACTTTTGAGTAGAATTAATCAAACATTTTCTTATTTTCATAATTCTACTCAAAAGACAAGTATTTCACCTCAATGAGTATTCACTTGTTGAGGGGGAGCACTTGAAAACTCATCATTCTCAATATCAAAAGTTCTTGTTGATTTCTCCCCATAAGACTCAAAAGGCATATTTTAATCAAATGTTTTTCAAAAACAACATCTTATATGCTATTTTTGAGGGGGAGAAAAGTGAAAGTGATTAAAATATGAAAGTTAAATGTTGCTTAAAAGTCAAATCTCATGCGAGCTAGACTCAGAATTGACCCAGGAATTGACGAAACATAAAAGTTAGTAAATTTGAAAAGACTTTTCCTCGACGGGTAATAACATCAAGTTAGTTACTAGAGCTAGTTGTCACCTAAAAGCTGACAATGGAACTCTTTAACTAGCCACGTAAGTGTGTCTCGAAAAGGATTTGTCTTAGTAGAAATGTACCATTTCGAGAAACTTTCTGTGGACTTGACCAGGCCGGGTAATAACTTCAAGCTAGTCTAACTAGTGATGTAAGCGTGTCTCGAATCGGTCTAGTTCACTGAAAGTGGATCAATTCAAAAAAGTGCTTGCTCCTCACGCATGTGCAAATTTCTTAAATAATCATGAGCACATGTGAAGGGGGAGCCCTTCATAAGTATACACAAAACTCTCAAAGTGTTAAACAAAAATGTTTAATAATCACAAACACTTTGAGAGATTTTCAAAGGTTTCTTGGCTATTGTCGGATAATCATGGAGTTATAAGGTGATTAAGATAGAAAAAACCGTCCTATGATCCGCCAGAGCTGGAGGGATCTACCCAAGGACATCACCAATAGTTAGAATTAGAAGTCCTTAGGTATGATACGAAAAAAAAAAAAAAAAAAAAAAAAAAAAAAAAAAAAAAGGAGTAAAGAATGAAAAGGAGAAAGAAGGGGTTGAAGAATGAAAAAGAAAAGGGTGAAAAGAAATAGCCCTCCATATGTTCAACCTTAGGGCAGACACCGGGTTCAATTCATATGCTACTGGCTGTTGCAAAGACAACACCGGTATTGAAGATTAAGTCGTCATGGACCCAGTGACGCAATGCACTAAACCTTCTAGCCACTCAAGTTCTCTTAAAAGAGCTTGTTTCATTCTCACGGGGAACCAGTGTAATCTATCGACTTATCTCTTAGAGATAGTTGATATTGAAGCAGGAGACCCCTCCCTAGTCTCCGTATATGAAACCTAAGTGAGCACTTATCGAGTCTAGAGCCATGAGATACATCAAAGATCTCTTAGGAACACTTAGTATTTCTACAACTGGTGTTCTACATCAATGGGCACCAGCTGTAAATTATCGAGTCCTTCGCAGATCTTAGCAATCTGCCGAGAACGTTTATGAGAGAATTACATATGTATTTCTCGATGATTGAACGGAAATTCCTGCCAGGGTCAACATCAAACAGCCCTGACAGCAGGTCACTTCGGTAACCCCACAAGGGTTACGCTTAGTGTTCGCGGTGGTTCTTTAGCGGTCTACAGTCGTGGAGTGATCCCCAGCGACTCACCCAGTCATTGAGCTACTTAGTAGGTCTCGTAAGCTCCTTCGGGAGTATCTGACATGGGAACGGCCTTGATAAGGATTAGAAGGAGTCTTCACACTATGCTGTTGATGAGCTCTAATTCCTTATCTGTAAGTACCAGTTGTTTATTGCTAACTGTTTACTTTCAGGGACATATCATCTCCATGGAGACTGATTCCGCATGCTCATACATACATCTTGAAGTCAACAAAAGCTCCCTCAAAGATCTAAGCAACACAATGTTCAAAATTAGATTCTACGCCAAAAAGAAGAATCTACAAAGTTTAAGGACTAAAGATCTATGTGAATGAAAGGGAACTACGTGCATGTGAATGTCTAAGTTCAAAGGTGTATGAGCATGTTGGAATGGATGACGACCACCACAGACGCAGAAGTGACGCATGGCAGATAACTTCATAAGATGATCACTACCACATCTATTACGAACAATGAACAATGAAGCAAAAGAACACCCACTCTCTTTTGAAGACGTCTTAAGTTATACGAGTCAAAAGTCAAAGACAAAGAAGAAGACGTCAAGTAACCGTGATGACCGACCCTTAGGGGGAGATTGTTGGGAACGTACTTTTATATTTATTCAAGTCTCGGTCATTACATTTTGTAATAAGATGATCACAACTACATCAACTAAGAACAAAGAACGATGAATGATTTAGAAGACGTCTAAAGCATTGAAAGTCAAAGATTAAGACGAAGACGTCAAGCAACCTTGATGACCGACCCTTAGGGGGAGATTGTTGGGAACGTAGTTTTACTATTTATCAAGTCTCGGTCATTTACTTGTAATAGGTTGCTAAGGCTTGTATGTTTATTTAATCTTAAGGCTTATGTAGCAAGCCCATGGGCCTTAAGCCCATTTCTATTTTCAAGATAGGGAGGAAGGGAGTGTTGCCCTACTCCTTCCCTATAAATAGTATTGTATAACCTCATTTTGAGGTTGGTTGGTTCTCTTGGTAATTTCATTTTTCTTTCATTCCATTCTTAAGAGTTCCTTCCACTCTCTCTCTCTCTACTCTCTTTCTCTCTCTAGAATTCTTAAGTGATTATGTTATAGAAATGGTGACCTGACAATAACAATGATCACTAATAACAGATACAAAAATTCTCATAAATATCTAATAGATTTATTTTATGGGAGATTGGAAGTTACATATGCTTTACTAGTATCAGGGCAGTTCAAAAGCTTGAAAAGGCCTTTAAAAGCCAGCTTCTGCCAACAATCTACACATATCCATTTGTTTCTTTTCACATACTACCCCTATCTATAATCTAAACTTATGGCAATTAGCAGGGAGATCATGTCGCAGTACTTTCATTTGCCCATAGACCAAGCTGCAAAATGACTTTACGTTGGCCTAAGTGTTTTTAAAAAGCAATGTCGTGAAGTTGGTATTGAACGTTGGCCATATTGTAAGCTAATGAGCTTACAAAAGATGATTACTGATTTTTAGGTTAGCAATCAATTATATTTGCAAATAAAAAATGTTGTGAATATTATAGTCACTGCCTTTTTCATTTGCTAATATTGACATACGAGGTTGCATGTCGGTTACTTAACATTTGCCTCAATATGGAAGATTGGTTTTGAATATTGACAGATAAAAACTTTTCAAGGAATTGACCCTAACCTTTAATGACAGTGCATATTTTAAGTCACACAGATGCACCATCGGTTGTCAATATTGCCAAATCAAAATAGTTGTGACCATTATAGTCATCGCCTTTTTCATTTGCTAATATTGACAAACGATGTTGCATCTCTGTCACTTAATCTTAGACAGTAAAATAAAGGTTATCAGTAAATTGACAATACCCTTTAACTCATTAATTTCCTATGAAAGATGTTCCATTACTGATACTTAACATGTGAGTAATATCTTAATGCATGGACCGCTATTTAACACTGTCACCATCGTATTATTCAATATATGCATATATATGATCTGCATTTTATAGTTTACATAATGGTTTTCATTATAGGATCTGCATTTTATAGTCTACAACAAAACCCAAATTTACTAGTTGCCAATAGCACCAAACGGCTCAGACAAAGGTGTTTCAAAGTTAAACACCAAAAAAGAAAACAAAAAAAAAACCATCAATTTAGAATTGTCGTTAGCATGCCCAACACCAGCAAATGTGGAACCATTACAGAATATATATCCTAGCAACTACTTAGGTTATGAAGAGATACAATGGTTTTGTTAGTGATTTTGCTGAACAAGAACAAGGGAACGACGCTAAATCCATAAAACCCAATGTTTACCTGTCTTTTTTTATAGGAATTTTCCTAAAGTCGTTTGCTATAGTCTGATATGTTAGGATCTGTGTTATTGAAACGAATAAAGTATCAACAATAAGGTGTATCAAATGTTGTTTACTCAGCTTTTTTAAACATTGATCCATCTACTCTTATCCGAATATTATTTCCTAACAATAACAGACACAGAATATTTACATGTAATGAAATAAAATTTATGTAATCACTTAATCTTACCTATTGGTGTAAAAATGAGTAGGTTGGTTCATGGGAAGAATGTTGCAGCAAACATTCACAAACACCCCTTAAAGCCTCGTGTTGGTTTATGTTTTGTTTACATGAACATTTGATTGAAAAGATATTTTGCCAAACATCTCTATGCAAACAGATTTCAGATACTCATTTTGATGTGATAAATACTACGATGTTAAAACTGACCCGTGTAACATGCAGAACATCGTCACCAACAAATCAACTTTAGATCAATATTCTTGAACCTGCGAGAAATATAACTAATGATTATATTGAATAATAATAACATTGATTATGAACTAAATTTGTAAAATTCATTATTGAATAATAGGCGTAAAAGTATAACATTATTTATGAGTACTTATTAACCAAGTAGCAGATAAACAGGTAAGAACATGCCATTATTAACCAAAAACTCATTCTATTCATTTTATGACACTTAATACTCTATAACTTTCTGATAAGTAGGAATTTTAAGGAACAAAAGACAATACTAGATCTCATAAACACATTAGTTACACAATATTTTGTGCCTTTGTATTTTCCAGAATCACCCTCTTATACAAACAAAAAATGGATTGAACTACTTCCATACATTTGCTGCATTTATGAGTTATACACACATAAACATAATTTTATGTAGTTTTCGCTTTCTACTTCAAGTATGTCACAAGGTTTGTAATCAATAAATAATTTCCACGATTCCAATTGGTTTACAAAAAACTTCCTACATTGATGAATTAGTTTCGGTGGACTAGACAAACTTAATATATTTATTTGATTAAAATCATCTTTATCCATGTGTTATAGGATCACAGGAACAAAATGAAGAAATTCCATCACTATCAGGAATGTTGCACAAATCTTTGCTGATTCATTCAAAAACAATTGTCAGCCAACATGGCAGATTACAAAGCTATTGTGGTTTAAAACTTACAGAAGTTGTTGGAGCATTTACAGGTAAACATCGACACTAACCTTTACTTGAATTATGAAAATACAAAAAATTTGAAAAAATGCGCATACCTGATTCATGAATGTTGCCTTTACAACATAATTTGTTAGGTCAAGGGTCAACAACAATAGGCACTTCAACAGACTTGCCACTGAGTCAAATGCCTTCTACTTCCGAAAGTACCTTCAAATACAAAAAAAGAAGATCATCAGGTGATAAATTAAACGAATGATAGCAAACATAAATTCCTCTTAAGAAATATTCTGCATATGAAAAACATTTAATTTCATACAATTGTTTATTACCAATACGATGCTTCTTACAGGACCAACCTATCTGCGCAGAGCAAGAAAAAACCTAGAACGAGCTGCATTTGTATCTTCAGGTAACTACACAAGATATAAATCTTGCAGCATGTGATTTGATACATAATTTGATCTTAGCAGTAATGTTTACCTCTTTTGCCAAGGTGTTTCTGTGGTTTACCATACTATTGGACCTCCATCGTTTGAATGTCCAAATTGCAAGGCGCTTATGTGGTATGAAAAGAGATTCCTGAAAGGAAGAAGTACAATTGTAGGATCGTGTTATTGATTAAATATTGTGATTCGGGAGGTCGGGTATAATGGAAATAGATGAAACTCATGGTTAGTGAGAGAGAGTAGAGAGAGAAGGGAAAAACTAAGTTTTATTGATAATAAAGAAAGTGAAAATACAAAACAAAGTCTCACCCTCCTAGTGAAGTCTAGGAGGGCTTATATAGCCTAACACAAACATACTATGGCAATATTACATAACAAGTCCTTGTGTTTTGGCTAAATAGGATAACTAATGTAATCCCGATAATGTTGTCACATTTAACTGTTAGGAGCGATCCCAACAATCTTCCCCCAATGTGGCAACATAAGGGATTACTTACAACATTTCCTAAAAGTACAAATAAGAATAAAGAAAGGTCTTCATAAGCTCTTCAAATGCTGAGGATGGCTACAGTTGACGCTCTTTGTCTTCATCTTGTACCTCGGTTTGAGAACTTTATCTTCACTTGTAGGCAAATGATGTAAATGCATGAAATGGATTAACTTCCCCCCCCCCCCCCCAATTCATGCTGCATGTCTTTAGCGGCTTCTTCATCCACTTCTTTTTGGCGAAGTTTCTGAATTAGCTTCCCCCCAAACTGATAACCATCTTCAGAAGATTCGAAACTTTGATGTAGTCAGCATGTCTTCTAACTTTTGAAGTTTTAAGTACGTAGCGGAATTTGTAGATAACATCGTAGACCACACGAAGAAAATCTGAGTAGTTACTTAATCACAGTTATACTCTACGCGGAAGCTCCGTTTGGTGGTAACATGCAAGAAATCAGCAAGATCTTCTCACATATGCATGCTACTTCACACTTCAAAATCTGCGAGAGTTGAAACGATTACACCAAAATAACAAAACTGAACCACTGATCATCTCTGCGGACGTCTCTCCGGTAGTAATAAAATTGTAAGCTCGATCATGTGAGTCTATTATGCATCCCTGATGTGCACATTTCTTCCCCCTAATTGTAGATTTTAGGATCGTGTTTTAGGTTGATTTAGTGATTCAGGAGGTCGGGGATTATGAAAGTAAAGAGTAGCCATAGTTAGAGAGAGAAACTAGAGAGAGAAGGGATAACTAGTGTATTTTATTGAATATTGTAAAGGATAAGACTAACACAAAGCATCACCCTCCTAGTGAATTCTAGGAGGGTATTTATAGCCAAACACAATCTAAACTATCACACTATTACATAACTAGTCCTTGTGTTTTGGCTAAATAGGATAACTAATATAATCCTGTATATGTCGTTCCATTTACGTGTTAGGATGATTCCTAACAATCTTCCCCCAATGGGGCGACATAAGGGATTACTTACAACATTCCCTACAAGTACAAATACAAATAAAGAAAGGTCTTCATCGGCTCTTAAAGTGCTGAGGATGACTACAGTTGACGCTCTTTGTCTTCATCTTGTACCTCGGCTTGAGAACTATATCTTCACTTGTAGGCAAATGATGTAATATGCATGAAATGGATTAACTTCCCCCAATTCATGCTGCATGTCTTTAGTAGCTTCTCCGTTCACTTATTTTTGGCGAAGTTTCTGAATCAGCTTCCCCCCAAACTGACAACCATCTTCAGCAGATTCAAAGCATTGATATAGGCGACATGTCATCCAAATTTTGATGTTTTAAGTACGCAACAGAATTTGTAGATAACATCGTAGACCACACCAAGCAAATCTGAGTAGTTACTTCATCACAGTTCTATTCAATGCGGAAGTTTCGTTCGGGGGTAACATGCAAGAAATCAGCAAGATCTTCTCACATATGCAGTTTACTTCACACTTCACAACCTGCGAGAGTTGAAACGATTACACCAAAATCACAAAACTGAACCACTGATTATCTCTGCGGACGTCTCTCCAATAGTAATAAAATTGTAAGCTCGATCACGTGAGTCTATTATGCGTTCCTGATGTGCACATTTCTTCCCCTTAATTGCAAATCCTCGTGGAAAATGAGTGTTTTCGCAAAGAAATCAAGAAAAGTCAAAGAAGCACAAAGAACACCCACTTTCTCTTCCCCTACGATGTCTTCACGGAATCGGAAGCATACACACTATGTTTACGATGGAAAACGGAGGCAGCATGACCCCATATGTCCAATCAACCGATTATGTGTGAAGTATCATAAATAACCCGTGAGAATCAACTACTGATGACATCTCTACTCTTTTATACTCCTCTCAACTAACTCTTTACCGACCCCATTATCATTCTGACGGCTTTTTGTAGTGACTACTTCTGAAGAAAACCCAATATGACGAACTTGAGACTGAAGTAAAATAACCCGAACTTGTGACTTAAACTTGCACTATTGTCTGACTAAGAACCAATACTGAGAATTTCAATAAAGGCAGAATCGTATACCCATCCAACCATCCTTAAAATGTATATGAACGTCTCTTAAATCATCCACATCTTTCGGTGACACTTGAGCACTACAACGTAACTCCTTTAAAGTGAGAGCTATACACCGTGAGCACAACAACGTAACTCCTTACATCAGGTTTAACTAGACAACTCAAGTCTTGGTCATTTGTACGGATAAAAGCTCGAACAAGGATCTCAAAGAATCATGCATCCAACCAACCCCGATATCTTTAAGATACTAAGTACACGCACTTGTGAAATTCCACTTCGTCCTCAAATAAATAATAAAGAATTAACCCCATAGTCACATCAAGCGGTTAAATGTCCAAAGCTAGCCTTTTTGACGGTTTAATGAATTTGATAATGGTTTCCCGATCTTGTCAAAATTGTAACCCCGTGAAAATTTGTAATAACCAAAATACCACTCTTTTCCGCCAAATATAATATCAAAAAATTACACAATGCATTGAAAATACATTTGATACTAATAAATGTTCAGCCCAAATTTTTTATATATATTATGGATCATAAAAACACAATGCAAACCAAGTCCACCTTTTAATAAATTAATTTCAGCCCAATATCTTAACCCAATAATGATCCAGCCCATCAAACCAATTGGAACACTCGTGTAAAGCCCATCTAAGAATCCATGCCCAAGAAATAACACAAACCGTATGCGTCCAGTATAAGAGTGAAAAAAAAAACATGTATTAAAAATTTGTTACCCTAATCACACGCATATATAAGACACGCTTTATCACACTCTATAACCCTAATACTCAATTTCTCAAACTATCCGCACCCCTCCTATACTCTTCACAGACAACACACATAACTACTCCTAATCTAAAAAATAACGCCTCTCTCCATCACACTCAGTCACCATCTTTGTAACATCTGCCCACATCACTTCATTTCACTTTCGATTTGGCATCCAAAACACAACCAAAGAAGAACTTATATTTTCTCTACAAAACAAATCAACACAACCAGGCCTCTTTCTTTAATATTGTTGATTAGTCTCGAATCAAGAAGGTGATACAGCTTCAAGATCATTGATTGGTCTCTGGTAGGTGTTTATGTGTTTGTTTGTCTTTTGGCTTCTGAGCAAAACAGCTTAGGACCCGCATCTAACCTTCTGAACTTTCTGGATTCTTTGGCTGAATCATTGTCTCTCACTCACAAAGAATTGGAAACCTTGTTTGCCCCACTCTTCGATGATACAATTGAAAACCGTCCTTCTGAGGTCTCACCAATTTCCGCTGCACAACATGAAAATTTTCAAGTACCTGTTTCACCTCAACAAACAACAACAACTGTTGAGAAAGACGGCCCTCCAATTGCGTCTCCAATTACAGCAGAACAAACCGCATCCAACTTATGACAATTAGTTGAAGATCCTACACCACAATCAGTTTCACAATCCGCAGAGTATGACCCAAACGTGTTCTTTAACCCGTTTGCGACAACTCCAACAGTTCCTGATATTGCTTAATCGTCCACACGCAATTTGGATCCTGCTAACATGCAAGATAACTATCAACTTCACCCTTCGACTCATAAATGGACTAGAGATCACCCCTTAGTTCAAATTATTGGCCATCCAGATGCACCGATCATGACAAGACAACGACTCCACACAGATGGTGAAACTTGCATCTATGCACTCACAGTATGTCAAGATGAACCTAAGAACATTAAACAAGCAATGACTTACGACAACTGGATTGAATCTATGCAAGAGGAACTTTAACAATTCAAAAGATTAGAAGTCTGGGAATTAGTTGAAAAACCTGACGGAGTCTTTGTCATTGGTTTAAAATGGATTTGGAAAAATAATCTGGATGCAGAAGGCACTGTCATACGTAACAAATCACGCTTGGTAGCTAAAGGATACTTCCAAGAAGAAGGAATTGATTTTGAAGAATCTTTTGCTCCAGTGGCTAGACTTGAAGTTGTTTGGTTTATTCTAGCATATGCTGCTCATCGAAATATGGTTGTTTATCAAATGGATGTGAAAACGACATGTTAGGAATATGTTTATTCATATGAAGACTCGGTCACCCCGAGTGTAGTTTAACATATTGTAGCTCGTAGAATTTATCATATTAGTTAGAACGTAGTTTAGTATTAGTTAGTATTTGTGGAGTCGGGTCGGGTCTTTACCCACTGTCAGCTCGCTCCACAGCCCGTTTCAAGGGGCGTTTGGTTGTAAGTATGTATGCCCCTTCCCTAGCTTGGAAGGGGTTGGACCTTTCACTTGAATCTAACATTTCACAATTTTCTCTCAAAGGCTCCCAACTTCATCTCTTTCTCTCTCTAACTTCTTACTAGAAAACATAACCTAAAATCATCCTAAACACTAAACCATCCATGTTCTCATATTAGAGTATACTACAATTGGTATCAGAGCCATGGTTTCATCCTAGGATTGTTGGTGCTCGAATTCGTGGCTTGGTTTTGTGTTTTTTCCTTTGTGGTTCGAATGGTTTAGTGGTTTTCTCATTTGTTTGATCTTGTTAGGTGTAGTTTTTGGTATTTTACTTGTACTTTCTTACCTAGAGGTGTTGTAGGCATCGTGTGTAGCTCTTGGTTTAGTCACTTCATCATTTTCGTGGACTTTGAAGGGATTTCGTGGTGTGTTTCTTATCAGCGAGTTGGCATTTCATTGTAGAGGGTTGACAAATTTTCTAGCGAGTTGAGTGTAGCGATTTGGAAGTTTGCTATTTTGGGACAAATGGACAAAACGCTAGAAAGTGACCTTTCTGTCTTATTAAGCAGCGAGTTGACACGTACTACCGAGTTGATCAGAATCTGGTAGCGAGTTGGTCAGTTTTAGTAGCGAGTTGGTGTTAAAAGGCTAGCGAGTTGCCTATTTTGCTATTTTGGGATATAAAGACAAATTGCTAAGACAACAACATATTTGTGTCATTGGTTTAGCGAGTTGGAAGTCTAGCGAGTTGGCAGTCTAGCGAGTTGCCTGACCAGAGATTTGGTTTCCAGCGACTTGATCATATTCTAGCGAGTTGATCAGATTCCAGCGAGTTGATCAGATTCCAGCGAGTCGTTCAGATTCCAGCGAGTTGATCAGATTCCAGTGAGTTGATCAGACTCCAGCGAGTTGCTAAGTAGCGAGTAGCTTGCTTAGCTGTTGACCAAAGTTGACTTTTTACGTCATAACTTCAAACGGCCATAACTTTTGAACCGTAACTCCGTTTTCAGCGCATTAGCTGTCAAAACGTCCGGAACAGGCTGAATATTGTGAGGTTTCACCACGATGTCATGAAACGAATTTTTTGAGGCCTAAATCACCTCCGGAGTGAAGTTATTGAGGTTTTAAGTTTTTAGACCAAAATTTCACCAAATTTTCGAGGCCCAAATTGCATCAACCAATTCAAATCACAACTAAACAATATATCTCTGTCTACCATGGCAAGTACTCCTTCAGACAACATTCGAGCTGCAGGATCCGATACTTATCCTCCTATACCGTCGATTATTGAAAGTTGTACAGAATGCATTCAATTACTTCACTCCCATATCAAAAGTCTCTTTGAACAATCAGGTTACTCTAGAGGATATAGACGTTCATTCGTGACACTCTTTGGACATGACATTGAGTCATTCACTGTCATAATGACCATGTACTTAGATCAGCTACAACAACAAATGGACAGAGCAGATTTCTCTGAGAGCTGCTGCACTGCAACATACGGTGTGATTCTCAAACAACTCCAAGCATTCATTGACTCAAGATTCACTATGGAGTATGATGATGACTCTCTGATGACGAGTAAACAATTTTCCAATCATAATGGATTTGAAGTGGATGCTTTCAGAGTCACTCTACTCCAGCTCATGGGTAATGTGAAGGAGTACATTATGGAAAGACCACAGAACAAACTCAAGTATGAAGACAAGGTGAAGGCATGTGAGGTACAATCAAGTGATGGTAGTGTGGATTCGGGTAAAGCATCGGATGCTGGGTCAGTTGTCACCGAAGGCAGAGAATCAGAGACTGATAAGCTTGACAATACCAACAATTCAATAACTCTTACACATGATGTGGATGCATGTATCAGACCGGTAGAAGAACATGTTTCATGTGCTAAGGTACTCGAATTGTGTGACACGGTTGATGTAGGACCGTAGAACAACCTATTTCACTATTGAATCTTGCCTAAACCTAGAGAGAGAAAGTAAGTAGAGAGAGAGAGAGTGGGAACTCTAGTGTGTGGAATAATAACTTTGTTAATACTAAGAGAATCACTAAGAGAACCAACCTCACAAATGAGGTTTACAAGAGTATTTATACTCATAGTGTAGGGCTTCTCTAATCTTTTACATTATTACACTAATAGCCCTTTGACTTTTATAAAACATGAGTACTACACATAAACTTCATCATAATGATATTCTAAAGCAACCTATAACTACACATTAATGACCGACACTTTTTATAAATAAAAATACGATTCTAACAATCTCCCCCTAAGTGTTGGTCATTGAGGTTGCGCGACATCATCATCTTTGTCTTTAAACTTTATCATTCATAGCTCTTGACGTCTTTAAGAATCACTAGATGAATCATAGTTCCAGTTCATCACGCTTCATTGTTGTTAAAGTGATCCGATGATGTCATCTGCCTTTCGTCACTTGTGTTTGTGATGGTTGTCTGCCATTCCAACATGCTCATACATCTTAAGTCTTTGTGATACATGCATTTGTTGTTTCCGTTCTTTCACTTTGATCTTTGTCACTTTACTTTGTAGATTCTTCTTTTTGGCGTAGAATCTTTCTTTGGCTGTTGCTATCCTTTGATCTTTGTAAGAACTTTCCTTTGACTTTGTGATGCATGTATGAGCATGTGGAATCTTTCGCCATGGAGATGATGTATAGCTGCAGGTAAACAGTTAGCAATAAACAACCGGTACTTACAGATAAGGAATTAGAGATCATCAACAGCATAGTGTGAAGACTCCTTCTAACCCTTACCATGGCCGTTCCCATATCAGATACTCCCGAAAGAGCTTACGAGACCTACTAAGTAGCTCAATGATTGGGTGAGTCGTTGGGGATCACTCCACGACTATAGACCATTTGAAACCACCGCGAACACTAAGCGTAACCCATAAAGAATTACTAAAGTGACCTGCTGTCAGGGCTGCTTGATGTTGACCCTGGCAGGAATTTCCGTTCAATCATTGAGAAATACATTTGTAAATTCTCTCATAAACGTTCTCGGCAGATTGCTAAGATCTGCGAAGGACTCTTAAGTTTACATCTGGCGTCCTTAATAATGAACAACCAGTGTAGAAATATCATGTGTTCCTATGAGATCTTTTGATGAATCTCGGGGCTCTAGACTCGATAAGTGCACATTTAGGTTTCCTATGCGGAGATTAGGGAGAGGTCTCCTGCTTCAATATCAACCATCTCTAAGAGACAGGTCGATAGATTACACTGGTTCCCCGTGAGAATGAAACAAGCTCTTTTAAGAGAACTTGAGTGGCTAGAAGGTTTAGTGCAGTGCGTCACTGGGTCCATGACGTCTTTATCTTCAATACCGGTGTTTACTTAGTAACAACCAGTAGCATATGAATTGAACCCAGTGTCTGCCCTAAGGTTGAACATATGGAGGGCTATTTCTTTTCACCCTTTTTAATAACTTTTCTTTTTAATTCTTCAACCCCTTCTTTCTCCTTTCTCATTTTCTCTTTTTTTCAATCATACCTAAGGACTTCTAATTCTAATCTATTGGAATTGTCCTTGGGTAGATCCCTCCGGCTCTGGCGGATCATAGGACGGTTTTCCCTAACCTTAGTCACCTTATAACTCCATGGATCCTATAATTGCCATGAAACCTTTGATTGAAAATCTCTCAAAGTGTTTATGAATATAAACACATTTTTGGTGACACTTTGAGAGTTTTTGTTTCTTTTGAAGGACTCCCCCTTCACATGTGCTCATGAATTTTTTAAGAAATTTGCACATGCGTGAGGAGTTTGCACTTTTTGAATTGATCCACTTTCAGTGAACATGACCGATTCGAGACACGCTTACATCACTAGTTAGAATAGCTTGAAGTTATTACCCGTCCTGGTCAAGTCCAAAGAAAGTCTCTCGATACGGTACATTCTACTCAGACAAGTCCTATTCGAGACACGCTTACATCACTAGTTAGACTAGCTTGAAATTATTACCCGTCCAGGACAAGTCTTTTCGATTACTGACATTTTAAGCTTCGTCAATTCATTGGTACATTCTGAGTCTAGCTCTTTTGAGATTCAGTCACAAGCTTTAAACATCTTCGATCACATTTTAATCATGTCTTCTCCCCCTCAAAAATAGCATATCGTGATATTTTTTATATCAACTGATTAAGAAAAAGCTTTTTGGAGAGATAGACAGATTTCATTTTGCATGAATTCGGAACAATATTGTTTTTGTACTCCCCCTTAATGATAGCACATTTTAAAATCAATTAAGGGTTTAGAGGGAGTTTTCTTGAGCACTAATTTTGAAAGATTATGAGAAATCGTTTGAACAATCTTTAAAAAGTGCTTCAAGAAATATGTTTGAAAACGAGTTTATGTTTGAAATCCTTTTCGTTTGTTTAGACTCGAACTCTTTGAAAAAGATTTCGTCCTTGAAAATGCGAGTCCTTGATTTGAAAATAATCAGAAGTCATCGTTTAAGCCCTTATTTGAAATCTTTTCGAGTTGATATACCCGGACTTAGAGTTTTGAAAAGATTTCACATTGAAGCACGGGTTTCGTACTGAAGTATACGAAACCATCGTGAAGAAACTTTTGAGAAACGACATGTTTTAGAAAAATATTAAAAAGAACTCCCGCTCAAGCATCTGTACATGTCCGTATCATTGTTGAATGACATTTCTAGAGACGTACAGAATATTGATTTATACAAGAGACATGTCGTGAGAAGAATATTTTTGGATTTTTGATTTTATATTGTTTTTGTATTTTTTGAAATTTTATATTTTTGTATTTTGTTTTTGTTGGTTTTTCAAATTTTGTATTTTGATTTTTTTCAAAAATATTTACAGCGAAGCGATTTTGAAAACATTTTTCAAGAAGATTCGAGAAGACGTTCTAGCTCCTCAGGAGTTAGGCTTCGCATGCCAATTCGTCGAACTAAATAGTCAAACCTTTCTTTTGGAAGGGCTTTAGTAAATAGATCGGCAAGCTGGTAATCAGTCTTAACGAAAAATAATTCAACAGTACCCTCTTCCACGTGTTCTTTGATGAAGTGATAGCGGACTTTGATATGCTTCGTCTTAGAGTGATGTACGGGATTACACGAGATGGCTATGGCACTTTTTGAGTCACAATACATAGGTATTCTGTCAAAATTAAAGCCATAATCTATGAGCTGTGTCCGCATCCATAGAACTTGGGCACAACACGCAGATAGAGACACATACTCGGCTTCGGCGGTTGATAGTGCAGTACAATCCTGTTTCTTTGACGACCAGCTTACTAGCTTTTCACCCAAAAATTGTGCTCCACCGGATGTACTCTTTGCTGTAACTTGATCACCGGCATGGTCTGCATCTGAAAATGCTGTTAGATTAAACCCCGAATCTTTCGGATACCAAAGTCCCATGTTAATGGTGCTTCGTAGGTACCGAAAGATCCGTTTAACCTCTTTCAGGTGAAGTTCGGTAGGCTTTGCCTGAAACCGTGCTAACAAACAAACAGCAAATTGAATATCAGGTCGACTAGCAGTTAGGTACATGAGAGAACCGATCATGCTCCGATATTTCTTCGGATCGACGGGTTTCCCAAACAAATCAGCATCAATTTTTGGTGAAGTGACCATTGGAGTACTAACAGAATCACAATTTTCCATTCCATGTTTTTTCAAAATCTCTATTGTATATTTAGCTTGATTGATAAAAATACCACGAGGGGATTGATGTATTTGTAAACCAAGAAAGAATTTTAGTTCCCCCATCATGGACATTTCAAATTTGCTTTTCATGAGATTTTCAAAATGTTTTGAATGGTTAGGATTGGTTGATCCAAAAATTATGTCGTCTACGTAAATTTGAACGATCAAAATGTCATCTTTGAATTTTTTGATAAACAAGGTGTCATCAACCGTTCCTTTTGTGAAATTGTTTTTGAGCAAGAAAGATGATAGTTCGTCATACCACGCTCTTGGAGCTTGTTTTAAACCATAGATGGCTTTCTTAAGCTTGTAGACGTAGTCTGGATGATCTTTGTCGATGAATCCCTCTGGCTGACTCACATACACTTCTTCTTTCAGAGTTCCATTCAAGAAAGCTGTCTTAATGTCCATCTGATAGACTGTGATGTTTTTGTGAGCTGCATAGGCTAAGAAAATCTGGACTGCTTCAAGTCTAGCTACAGGCGCGAATGATTCTTCGAAATCTATCCCTTCTTCTTGTGGATATCCTTTAGCCATGAGACGTGATTTGTTACGAATTACAGTCATTTCCTCATCCAGTTTGTTCTTCCACAACCACTTGAGATCAAGAACGCGTTTATCAAGTGGTCGTTCAACAAGTTCCCAACTATCATGTAACAGGTATTGAAGAAGTTCATCCTGCATCGCTTCTATCCAAGGGTATTCTGCCATTGCTTCCCGAATGTTCTTTGGTTCTTTGAGGCTTATTGAGCAAATGTAAATGCACAATTCGATATCAGTGGCAAGTTGTCTCCTCGTCTGAACTGGCTTTGAAGGTTCACCAATAACTTGTTCTATTGGATGGTCTTTTGTCCATTGAAACGTAGAAGGGTACCTTGGGTTTAACGTATGTGTGTTAGACGGTTCTTGTAACCTTGAAGAAGATTCAGCAGAGTCTGTTGCAAACGGGTTTTCAAATACTTCTTCTCCTTCTTCTAACGCAACCTCGTTTGAATTATTTGTTGGTTCTTTTTGAAAATTTGTGTTTTGATTTTGCTCATCAACTCTTGGTAGTTCAGTTTCAAGTACTGGAGTGGCTTGAGTAGATGTAGATAATGTTGAGGTAGTTGGTGCTTCAGCTTCGATTGTTGTATATGCATCCAGTGGTGGTGGTGGTTGATTTTGAGCGGGTGCAGCGGAATGTTGTTGAGATGCATTTGTCGAAGTTCCACCATAATATTCATCAAACATTAACTCGAAGAAATTTTCCAGTTCTTGTTCTGAAGGTTTGTCCGTGTTTGTTGACTGAGCTCCTTGAGGTACGAGTCCTGAACTGATGTGTCCAGAAGTCTGCTGGTTTGGTGCGGGTCCTAATCTGGTTTGATTAGAAGCCATTGGATTAAGCGCGGGTTCTAGAGCGTATCTCTCAGAAGCCATTTGTGAAATCTCATCAAACTTCACATTCATCGTCTCCATTATCCTTTTAGTTCTTCGATTATACACCCTGAATGCCCTCGAGTTTTCTGAATATCCAATGAAGATTCCAATATCACCCTTAGCTTTTAACTTCCCTAGATCTTCTCTGTCGTTCGTCGGATAGCACAAAGCGCCAAACACGTGAAGGTAAGAGATGTCAGGTTTTCGATTGTTCACTAGCTCATATGGGGTTTTATTGAATCTTGGATGTACTAGGGATCGGTTTTGAGTAAAACAAGCAGTGGCTACAGCATCAGCCCATAAGAATAGTGGTGCACTAGAATATATCAACATTGTGCGAGCAGCTTCCACAAGAGTTCAGTTTCTTCTTTCAACTACCCCATTCTGCTGTGGAGTTCTAACAACTGATGTTTGGTGTGTGATTCCAACATCTTCGAAATAGGTTCTTAACTCCTGATTTGTGAATTCTGTGCCATTATCTGTTCTTACAATCCTTACTGGAGCTTGAAGTAGAACTTGAATACGCTTTAGAAAGGTGATGATGATGCCTGGTGCTTCGTCTTTTGATCTCAAAAACTTTACCCAAGTATATCTTGAGTAATCATCAACAATAACAAGAATATACTTCTTCCCATTAATGCTTTTAACTCTCATTGGGCCACATAAGTCCATGTGCAACAAATGTAACCTTGCTTCCGAACTAGGTACGGTTTTGGGTTTATATGATGCTCTTTTACTTTTTCCTTGTTCGCATGATGGACAAAGGTGTTCCTTGGTGTACTTGAACTTGGGAAGTCCGGTGACGATGTTGTCTTTGGCTAACTTGTTGATCGTGTCGAAATTGAGATGGGATAATCTTCTATGCCACAGCCAGGACTTAGTTTCGGTTGCCCTTGTCATGAGACAAATTGGTGATGTAGAAGCCATTTGGTTGATGTCGATAGCATACAAGTTTGTACCATGATTACCAGTTAAGAGATCATCACCAACCAAATTTCTAATAAAAACCGTGTTTCTCCTGAATGCAACTTCTAAATCTGCATCACAAAACTGCCCAACTGAAAACAAGTTGTGTCCCAACCCTTCGACGTAGTAAACTCGAGTGATTAAAAAATTCCCAAACTGAAGATCTCCAAAACCCAGGATAGCTGCTACATGATCATTTCCAAAGCATACAGTTCTCATGAATTTCCAGATGAAATTTATCAGCAGCTTTAAATTCCCAGTCATGTGCTTGGAGCAACCCGAGTCGACGATCCAAAGACATATTTCGATAACCTGCCAATAACAGAAGAGTTTGTATTTGGAAACCGATTTGAATTTGGTTCCATGGGGTTAGGGGTACAAGCAAAATCACACTCATAGACAGTTGCTACTTGTTTAGCTTGAACTATTTCTAATTTGCCATCCTTGAGTATAAATTCTCTGCCTGTTGGAATCCAAACACAATGCTTAAGATAGTTCCTAGGTGTGCGACTATTAGTGGTGTTCCTAATTCTTTTAATTAGGTTTCCAACAAATCTAGATTTTGCACTAGGACCTTTCAAAATGCTCTTCTGTTCAGGCGTAACATTCAGATTCTATGAAACACATTCATCATGAACATCATTAATTAAACATTTCTTGCATATTAAACAAAAAGTGTCATTACATGCATTAGAACCAGTACTCTCAACATTCCATTCAGATGAAATATGTCTCTTATTAGAAAGCGATAAATTCCTAGGGTGTTCTTCTACTTCTTCAACTTTATTCTTGCAACTACTCTTAGAGACAGGCGAGACTCTATTGTTCCTTGTATTGCTCCTAGGCTTTAGTCTGCTGCTCCTAGAGGTGCTATCTAATCCTGTAGAAGTTGAGGCACACACATTAGGATTTATGTTGTTGTCCTTTTTAGCATTACTAGAATCTTTAGAATTATCCTTTTTGCCCTCATAAGTCTTAGATGTGGAGGCAGACGCATTAGTGGGACTAATCCTAAAAAGGCCAGGTGCTAGAACTTTTGGTGTTTCGACAACCGCTTTTCCTTTATCAACAATCTTTTCATTTTCAATTTTCTTGGGCAAGGGTGTTGGAGTGACTGGTTTTGTCAAATCCTTTTTCTCATCGACTTTTGGAGCAAACCGTGAAATTGACATTTTTGGTTTTTAAACCATATTTGGAACATTTGATTTCGCCGAAGTCGATGGTTTTGCAAACTTAGTTTCCTCACCCTTCCTTTTTTGACTTTCAAGCTGAGCTCTCAAAAGATCATTTTGCTCTTTCATGTTTTTGAAAGCACGCTCATACGACAGTTTGTCATACTTGCATTCTTCCTTTTTTCGATCAAGTTGTTTAAAACATGACACATTTTCTTTTTCAAGCTTTATAAGAGCATTTTCATATTTGGAAACAATTTTGGAGGTCTCAGCTCTCAGTCTTTCATCGTCTTGAACAGAGTATGTTTGTAAAATGATGGACATAATGTCAGTGGTCATACCAGCTTCGAAGAGAGAATCATTTAGGTTTTCCAAAACATTCATGTTTTCACGAGTTTCATTAGTTTCGTTTACCAGGGATTTGTGGTCCTTGACAAAGTCGGCCGTTTCTTTTAAGAAAGCTTGTTCAAAATGGATTACCCTCGCACTGATGTTATTCAGTGGGATAGTAATTTCGTTTTCAAAAACTTTTTTCTGCTCACTATGAAAACTAGAATGACAGTTGTTAATATCGATTGTAGTTTTAGAAGCAACAATATTTTGAAGTTCTTGAATTCTCTTTTTAACGTCATCCAGAATGTTTCTAGCCTCACTTGTATTAAAAGTGTTGTTAGAAGACATTTGTTCCATTTTCGAAAGAGATTTGGAAACAATTACTTTCTTAGAAAACATTTTTGAGAATGGTCGTTTTATGGAAAACACAGATGGTTTCTTTTGTGGAACAAAAGTAATTCCCGAAAGTTTGTTCAATTTGTTGTAATCAATGGGTTTCAAATCCTTTTGTTTCATTTTATTTATGCTCTCTTCGACATGTTCTATCATTTGCACAGAATCCCGAACGATGGGAGGATCATGTTTAGTGTAAATCACATTACCATTATACAAAACATTCTGTTCTTGCTGAGCTTTCTTGATATTACTGGGGGTGTTGTTACAAAGAGCCACTTTATGTTTCGTATGGTAAATCGGATTAGTTTGATTTGAAATCATTTTCATTGTTCGACTTGACTGACCCGACTTAACCACTAATTCTTCTAAATGTGCAATCATGTGTTCTGACTCTACGATTTCGGCCAAAAGTTTGTCTTCTTTCTTTGCAAAGTCCTTTTTCAACTCATCCCTTTCTTTTTCAAGATTGGTATAAGCTATTTTTTGTTTAGAAAGTTGGTTTTGTAAATCAGAAATTTCCGCGTTTAAAGCTTTTATCTTCTTGAAAGAATTAACATCAAGTGTATCAAACTTGAGTTGCAATTGTTTTTCCCTTGAAACGGAATTTTGATAACCAGTTTCTAATTCAGACAATCTTTTGTTATGAAATTCAAAAGCTTTAACGTTTTCTTTGTAACTCTCAAGCTCAGCGGTCAATTTAACATTCGCGGCCTTAACATCGCGATTGACCTTTTTCAATTTTTCGATTTCAATACCACAGTTATTTAATAATGATTCAAATAAAGCACGTGTTTCCTCATCATTCTCAGCATGCTGTGAAACGAAGCCTCCATTATGATTCACATCTGGAGTTGCTGAAGGAGTATTGCTACTACTTGGCATGTCCAGATATTTATCATAATTAGATGCTAGCTTCTCAGAATGCTGTTCCTCATGAGGAGACATATCAAATACATCATTATTATGACATGGGTTGAAATTTGATACCTCAGATGGTGCATTGGTGTCATAAACAGGAAGTGTATCAGAATCCGTGTCATACTTAGCTTCCTGAAGATTCGCCATGAATATGCAGTTCGCATCGATATCCTCTCTATCTTCCATGTCATCCATAAGAGCCATGAAATCATTTTCCTCTGCGTTCAACTGAAATCCTGCCTCATTCTTTTGTGCCAACAGCACTGCCTTCTGCAAGTACGCTGAGTCTCTTTTGTTCGGCTTAGTAGGACAGTTCCTTGCCATACGACCTACACCCTGGCAGTTGAAACACTTTACCGGATTACCCTGATTCACATTTCCCAAATTCCCAACTACTGTAGCTGCAACATTTCTATTCTGCTTACCCATTGCCTGATTACCAACATTCTGACCCCTCTGATTTCCAACAAACTGACCCATCTGATTCCCTGCATACTTACCATACTGATTCCCTGCAAACTGACCTGCATTCTGCATATTCTTATATCCTTGCTGATTCCCATAAACTCCAACCATTTGGCCTTCATTGCCCATATTGAAACTCGGCTGAGCAAACTGCTTGTTGTGAGTGTTCGATGAGATCCTTTGGTTGTTGTTAGTTGGTGTAGAATAGCATCCTTGGAATGCCTTTGACAGAAAAGCAAACGCTTGGGACAATGCTGCAGTAGCTTCATCATTGTCAGTGAATTCTGGTTCTTGGAATTGTGGGTGTTGCTGTTGTGGAATAACTTGTTGTTGTTGTGGGTAGAACTGTTGTTGGTAGACCGGTGTTGGTTGTAGAATGCATGATGGTTGCATGTAGTTTTGAGTGGAAGATGATGATGGTTGTTGAGTGTTCACTGGTAATGGTGTTGGTGTATTAGCAATTAATGCAAGAGGATCATGATTCTTTGTCAATCTTTCTTTCCTTACTTCATTAGCCTCAGCTTGGTTTTGCTTCAAAAATTCATTGAGTTGATCATAATTCACCTTATGTAAGTCCTTTGTTTGATTGACAATTGTAACATGACGACCCCATTCTTCTGGAAGATTATTGATGAATTTGATGTTTGTTGCAATTGGTCGAGGTGTCAACTTGTTTCTGATTAACTCATTCATCAAAGTGCAAAACCTGGTGTAGTATGATTCAATATGTTCACCTTTAGTGGATGTGAAATTCTCCCATTCAGTAAGAAGTTTGTTCTCAACGTCTTGTTATCCAATCTCTGTTCCATGACATATCCTTCTAACACGTTCCCACATAGCATGAGCAGTTTCACAGCTGTCGACCGCAGCAAAGATCTCCCGTGGTAATCCAAGTTGGATTAAATGCATTGCCATATCATCAGCAGCGATCTGCTTCTTGTCTTCCTCTGTGTAATCTGCTTCTGTTTGTTCACGCACGAATGGTTGAGTAGGAGGTGTTGTATTTGGATCACCTTCGATTTGAACTTGTCTTGGCTGAAATGGACCTTTTTCAATGGATTTGATCATTAATTTGCCATTATCTTTAGTTTTGATGTAACGAAGCATGCGGCTTGTCCATGGGAGATATCCACCTTTTTCAAGCATTGGAGGTCGGTTTTCGGCACCGGCAGCATGAATGTCTTGTTGAGTTGCCATGATTTGAATTCAAAGTGAAACGTTGTTCTGAGGATCTTTTGAAAGATAACAAAGGTTGTTGTTGAAGATTAGATGTTTTGGTGAAGATGAAAGTTCGTTCTCGGTTGATCTGATTGATTTCGTAATTTCCCGCCAAAAATTGAGTATGAAAATTTTCTTTCTCAAAATTTGAGAATCACAGAGAAATACAATTCTAAGGTTACCCGAAAAATTTGAGTTATAAAAATTTTGACGCCAAAATTTACCGAAATTTTTTGAATTTTGGCCTAAAAATTTGAATTTCGGGCCAAAATTTTCAACGTTATACCAAACTTTGAATCTCTCGTAAAAATTGAACGTTAAGTCTCGTGTAAAAAATAAATTTTACTCAAATTTTCCCGATAGGATTGTGATTGTCTAACTCGGTAAGTCTGTAAATGTCTAACTTGATATGTCTTAAACTCCAAACTCGGTATAGCTTATAAACTTTCAAACTCGGTATTGCATATTAGTATTCGAACTCGATAAGTTTCAATTTATTGTCTAACTCGGTATGTTCTGTTTGAAGTCAAAATCGATAACTTTTGGTGTATATCTAACTCGATAAGATTTAATGCAGACTTAACTCGGTAAGATTAAATGACTTCCTAACTCGGTAAAGTGAATAGAGTTGGGCAGAGTTTCCCCTTAGTTTTAGCCACACAGAACCTAACTCGATAAACGATTAGGTAAAAAGGCTAACTCGCCAATCTTTGAGTCCTAACTCGATAAATCTTAAAACTCCTAACTCGATAAGATTTTTAACCCAAACTCGATAAGTCAAAATACCTAACTCGATAGAAAATCCAAACTCGATAGAAAATCACCCTAACTCGAAAAAATTACCTAACTCGAAAATGTGGCGATGAACAGTAACCTAGAATCATAAAATCACTTTTATACCAACTTTTTTTCAACCAAATCAAACCTAAAACAACCTATATTATCCCTAGGCGATTGATACCACTTGTAGGACCGTAGAACAACCTATTTCACTATTGAATCTTGCCTAAACCTAGAGAGAGAAAGTAAGTAGAGAGAGAGAGAGTGGGAACTCTAGTGTGTGGAATAATAACTTTGTTAATACTAAGAGAATCACTAAGAGAACCAACCTCACAAATGAGGTTTACAAGAGTATTTATACTCATAGTCTAGGGCTTCTCTAATCTTTTACATTATTACACTAATAGCCCTTAGACTTTTATAAAACATGAGTACTACACATAAACTTCATCATAATGATATTCTAAAGCAACCTATAACTACACATTAATGACCGACACTTTTTATAAATAAAAATACGATTCTAACAGTTGATGAATAAAAGATTCCTAACAAAGCACAACCGACAAACGATGTCGATTCAGATGTTGTTGACATGGGAAATAGCAATGTTGACCCATGTGAACATGTGAAACACAACGAAGTGTCTGTTGTACCTAGTGATGCATCTTCTGTTATTAATGATGATAATGTATTGCATGAACAAAAGATTCCTAACGAAGTACAACAAACAAACGTTGTTGTATCAGATACTGCTGATATGGGAAATAGTAATGTTATCCCCTATGATCAATATGTGAAACACAACGTCGCGTCTGTTGTACGATGTAGTGCATCTTCTCTTCTAAATTATGATTTTGTGTTGCATGAGAACACTGCCTTTATCCCTGATGACTCATTGTCCATGAGACTTAATATCCTTAAAGATCAGGTAACCATATATGAACAACGTGCAAAGTTTGAGCTAACCAAACGAGAGCAGAAAATTGATTGGCAGATGCGTGCATATGTATCGGAACGTAACAAAAAGGAAGAAGCATTGAAAAAGGAGTTACAATCTTTGCAAAAACAATTGGATCAAACTGCTAAACAAAAACAGGAGATTCAAAAGGGGTTAACCACACTCAAACACGACTTCAAAGATAAAGAAACAAAACTCCTAAATGATTTTTCTAATCTTAAAATGTTGAAAAATAAACTGGAAGAAAAATTGTACACGCAAGGCCAAACCATTCAAACTGCTCAAATGATGCAAAGACATAGGAAACTAAGTGATGAACACAGTGATAAGGACATAGATAAACCTAAGACCAACTTCCTTAGAAGCGGTATAGGTGCTCAGCCTACATTATATGATGCAAACATTATGCTTGAGCCTAATCATGCCCCTCCTGATGTGAGATCCTATGATGAGATTAATGAGATTGAAGATAGAACTAGGGAAAAACTTGCTGAGAAATTAAAGGATCCCCTGTGCATTACTAATAATCTCGTGTTTCACTATGACTACACTGATGATAATCATTCAGCCATTTTTGTTCCTCAAAAGAAAATCCTCCTTGAGAAAGTTTTTTGGAATATTGACTTAGAGAAAATGAAAGCTGAAAGGCTTGTGGGTAACACACGTACTATTTTTAGGATAGCTGACCCAACTATTTATCCTCTGAACACGCCCAAGCACCTTGTACCATTTACTCTTCCCACACAGTGTAATACTCTAATTGGACTATATGTTCTTTGTCAAATGTTTAATGATTTTGAGAAAGCATGTAAAAAGAGAATTACACCAACGGGGATTACTGAAGGGGAAAGGGGATTTGAGCAAACAAAACGGTGTTACCTGACTGAAGTCATGCCATTTTTCGATCTTCTCAAAGAACACTTTGAGGGTCTTAAAAAACAATAAATAATGATGTGACTGAAATGAAAAAGGTCTTCAAAGATGTGAAAAATGAGGGAAAACAATTGACAATTGATCTTAAACATAGTGAAATTGATAGAAAAAACATTCTCATTATGAATGAAAACTTGATTGCTCATTGCATTGCACAAGATGTATTCTACACTGTCACCGACTCTGCATTATCTGCTCGTCAATTTCATGAGATGTTGGTTACATTGAATGTTTTCCAAAATCGTGTTGTTGAGCTTGAGGGGGAGAATTTCAAATTACATCAAAAAATTCAAAACGACGACCATGATAACATGGCCAGACATTTCTCAAAACTAGAAGTTGATAATCTTAACTTACAGTTAAAGTATCAACATCTAGAAGAAAGAACCAAAATCTCAAATGCCAAGACATCTTCGGATGCTCCTGAATTTGATACATGTTTTGAATTAGCCAAACGGGATGAAAAAATTCAAGCTCACACGAACACGATTCGAAAGTTGAGGGCACGAATTGCCCAATTGAATTCAAACAACAGTGATGTGATTGGCACCCAAAAGCCACTGTTTGTAGATTCTCATAATTCTCAATTTCTAGAAACCATCAATAAATTGCAACATGAAAATTATTGGTTTCGTGCTAAAAATTTGAAAGTTAAACAACATTACAAAGAGTTATATGATTCAATTAAGATCACACGTGAAAGGGAAAATGCCAGGTGAAAGGGATTGGTCGGGCATTTCTCAAAACTAGAAGTTGATAATCTAAACAATGAAAAGATAACTTCTTTGCTTAAAGAGATTGAGAATCTAAAGACTCAGGTGAAAGGGAAAATGCCAATCATCACTTGTGATAATGTTGTTCAAAAGGTTTCTGCTTGTAAGAAGTACGCAATTGATGCTGAATATTTCTCTTCCCCTTAGGAATAATAAGTTAGTTCATAGAGACTATCTTAAACATCTTAAGGAGTGCTTTAACTTGCTTCATGAAACCATTGAAGAGGATAGGATAGCAAAACCACTTGATGATGCTATTGTAGGTGCCTGCTTTCTCACTAATAGATCTCAGGAACTCTTAGAATATGCTATTGGTACATGTCCTAAAATTGATATGCAAGCGAGATAGGTCTACTGCATCATCATCTATGACTAAGAACAAGCATGTTGCCTTTGAGGTACCCTTGGAAACTTCAGATCCAAACACATCCAAACATGTTCAGCAACCGGAAGTGAAAAAGACTAAAATTCCCATTAGTCCATCTACAGAAGTAAATAGTGACACTAAAGCTAGAGAGTCTAAACCAAGGAGAAATAGAAGGAATTATAGGACTTCACCTGCTAAAAGTGTTCCTAAAAAGAAAGTAGACGACCACATGAGGAACATTAAGTCCAACTTGAGCAAAAAGAGTCATAATTCAAAACCTAATTCACTTTGCAAAACATGTAATGAATGTTTAATCTCGAGTAATCATGATAAATGTGTTGAGAAATTTCTGAAGTCTTTTAACAAACCCCTAATTATGAAAGTTTGGAGAGCTAAACATATTAAGCAAGTTTGGAAAGCAACAGGAAAACTGTTTGCTAATGTTGGTTATCAATGGAAGCCCACTGGAAGGAAATTCACTTTAGGAGAACAGTGCCCTTTAACTAGGATAACTATTTCTAAAGTAGTGCCTATTAAGGAATGGAAGCCAACTGGTAGAACTTTCCCTTTGGAGAACCAATGTCCTTTAACTAGGCCCATTGCATCTACTAGTGAAATTTCAACCATTGAAACGAATGCACCTAAGGTCTTAGTGGCTCCAGAACTTGTTTGCACTAACCAACTGGAACCCAACTCAAATTGGGGATCCGACACTCCAAATCTTCTGCTCTTGTCTATTTTCAAATGCAGGTCATACATTCCGTCCTTTGGTATTTGGACTCATGCTGCTCAAAACATATGATTGGGGATCGCTCAGGGCTCGAGAATTTCATGAATAAGATTATCGGGACAGTTAGTTTTGAGAACTACCATTTTGGGGTAATTACGGGTTATGGAGATTATGTTTCTGGTGACAGCTAATTTCCTGGGTATACTACGTGGAAGGACTTGGGCATAATCTGTTCTCTGTTGGTCAATATATTGATTCCGATCTTGAAGATTTCCTTCAGAAATTACACATGCTTCGTCTGAGGATTGGATGGTATTGATCTTCTTAAAGACAGTCATGGCACAAATCTATACACCTTTTCTATCGAAAACATGATGCGGACCTCTCCTATTTGCCTTCTTTCAAAGGCCTCAAAGAACAAATCGTGGCTATGACAACAAAGTTTTAATCACTTGAGCTTTGTTACCATCAATGATCTTGCTCACAATGATCTTGTATGAGGTCTACCCAGATTAAAGTTCGAAAAAGAACATCTTCATTCGGCTAGTCAACTGGGTAAACGAAAGAAGCATACTCACAAACCTAAAATTGTCAAAACCAACATGGAAGTTCTCTACACCTTCACATGGACCTAGGCAAACCAATGAGTGTGAAGAGTATAAATGGGAAGAAATATGTACTCGTTGTTGTCAACGAATACTCTCGGTTTACATGGGTAAAGCTTTTGAGAACCAAGGACGTGACTCCAGAAGTTATCATAAAACTCATCAAAAAACTGCTAGTAAGACTCAACAAAACCGTCAGAATCATCCGGACATACAATGGAACGGAGTTTATCAACAAACAACTCGTTCTATTTATCCATGGCACCGATGTTCCTATGGGCGGAAGCAATTGCTA
Organism: Artemisia argyi; assembly: GCA_030686995.1. NCBI lineage: Eukaryota > Viridiplantae > Streptophyta > Magnoliopsida > Asterales > Asteraceae > Artemisia > Artemisia argyi. Next base: position 79,713,530 of record CM060676.1, read on the forward strand.
TAGCTTGTTACACGTAAAACCGATACTTGATACATACTCTTCACAACAAAAATCTATATGACCTGATACATGGCAAGAAACCGGATCTCTCCTTTCTATTTATGTTTGGTGCTTTATGCTACCCTACAAAATGACAGTCAAGATCTGGGAATGTTATAAGCAAAAACTGTAAGGGATACCGAATCTACAACAAATGAACCCGATAAATCCTGGAAACCATTCACGTCACATTCGTTGAGCTGACTGAGCATACGGCTCCTGTACACATCAGTACAGGACCCGCGTCTGAACTTTTGTCTCCTGAACCAATCAGTTCAGATCTTGTACATAATCCCACTCCTGTGTGTACCTTATGTACCACCTACAAATGAGCATTTGAAGATCTTGTTTCACCCAATGTTTGAAGAATACCTTGAGACACCTACTGATGATACACCGATACCACCAGCCGCTGCTGCTCCGGTTTTGTAGTCCATAAGTGTCTACTTGAATTGATCAAGATGCTCATCTTTATACATCTAGGTACTGCAGTCGATAATTCTTTTGAAGTGAATTCATTTGCTCCTCTTGAAGATGCTCCGTTCAAAAACCTATTTGCTTCTGAATCTTCTACTGAGACATCTTCTTCAAGGGATACAAACACGGCGTCTTCAGGTTCCTACCCTCAACCACATCACAATCTCATAAAACGGACAGATGATCATCCGATTGACAACATTATTGGGAATCCTTCTCGATCGGTGTTCACACGAAGGAAACTTACCACCTTTGCCTTGTGGTGCTGTTATAATTTCGTACTATCCAAGATTCTCTTGGCAAACAGATTCTCCAAAGGTGTGGTGGAACAAGTTGAGAAAGGGGTAGTGGAACTTTACTTCGTGAGGACAGAATTTCAGCTGGCCGATTTATTCACTAAGGCTCTCTTAAGAGAACGATTTTAATTTATTCTCCAGCGCCTTAGAATGTAGAGTCTTACGCTAGAATCACTCATACGTCATCAGGAAGTTAATGAGGAGTAATGGGTTTTGCTTCACATATCCTTTGTACATAGTTTTAAAACAAAAAGAAAATAGAAAAATATAAAACCTACAAAAACCATAAAAATCATAAAATCTAAAAATATTCTTCTCACAACATGTCTCTTGTGTAATCAATATTATGTACGTTTCTAGAAATGTCATTCAATAAAGACACGGAAACATACATATGCTTGAGCAAGAGTTTTTCTTTTAAATAATGTTTTTCTAAAACATGTCGTTTCTAAAAATATTATTTCAATATGGCTTGCAGTCATTTCAGGCTGTAACCCGGATTTATGCTTATGGTTTGCTATTACTTAAGATAGCAACCCGGTCTTATTCTTGGGGAAGGTTCGTCGCCAAAAAGACGACTGTTCCTAACAAAGGCATGAATTACTTTATATTCGCGCCTTTCTGATCTGATGTACGCTTAAGTGCATCATTTCTGGTAAAAGAAAAGATGTCTTCTCTACATCTAAAATACTTTTCCTTCAATGATTCTTTGGGAAAGTATTTGCTCCAAACTTGGTGGTACCATGGTTTTTGAAGATCAAACAAACTCGAAATGTTGTTTAAAATTTTCCACTCAATCGATGCTAACAGATTATTCTTCTGTGCAAAATATTTAATTGAAAATGCGTCATCGATTAAAGGGGAGAATGATTTCAAAAACTATATATAATCAAAACAAGATCTTTGTGCATAAATACAGTGTATTAAGTGTGATTGTTATGTGTTAGTATATGAATTGTTCATGAGTTTCTCGCTAAACTCAAAATTATTTATAAACTCATCATCTCTAACACATAACATACTCCCTCAAGGTTTGAGGGGGAGCTAAAATGTCGTCTCAAAATCAGTCATTCTTAAATATGACACATCTTTCTCCCAAAATCTTTAAACTTTTTTAAATCACTTGGGATCACAAATCTCAATTGATTTGAAATTTTTGATCGGGGAAGAAGATGTGATTTAAATTCGAAAAACAGATTAAAATGTGATGTTTTGAACCCAAATGTATGCTCTTCCCTATGTGCTAAACTCTTTTGTATATCAATGCACATATTGAGGGGGAGAAAATGACGTGTGGAAAAAGGATCCTTGCATTTTAAGAGATCGAGACTCAGATTTGATTCATGAATTGACAAAACACAATTGTCTTGAATCAAAAGGACTAGTCCTGGACGGGTAATAACTTCAAGCTGGTCTAACCAGTGATGTAAGCGTGTCTCGAAAAGGACTTGTCTAAGTAGAATGTACCGTTTAGAGAAACCTTTGGTGAATCTGATCAGGCCGGGTAATAACTTCAAGTTAGTCTAACTAGTGATGTAAGCGTGTCTCGAATGCCCGTTCATATTCACTTAAGGAGGATCAATTCAAAAAGTGCAACTCTTCCCGACATGTGCAAATTTTCAAATCAAAACACATGAGCACATGTTAAGGGGGAGCATTTGAAAATGACAAAACTCTCAATGTGTTAACAAAATGTGTTTCTCAATCATAAACACGTTGAGAGAATTTTCAATGATTTGGTGTATGGCAACATAGGAAAGTCATGAAGTGTAACACCCCCAAAATTTGATACAGCGGAAGACTCAACAAGCTTTCGGGGTGCTACGGGGATTGGTATCCAACACAAGACATAAAAGAACGAGATAAAGTAACATAAGAAAAACACAACCAAACGGGGTTTTAAGGTTTACATTTATCCCAAATTCATTCAGTGTCTGGCCCAAAAGAAATAAACATAGGTCCACAATTTAATATCAGAGTTTTAGAAGATAGATCCATAAACCAGGTGCCATTGCCAAGCCTTCCAATCCAAGCATCCAAATCATCACTTAATTACCTGAGAAAACGTGCTAAAAGTTAGCTTTCGCTGGTGAGATCATAGGTTTAAATTCATAATTCAATCTAGTGGACATATACGCAAAACGCTTACTAGCTAGACTAGGGATTCACTAAAAACCTGCGGATACCCTCCGCTCCATCATAAATACACTTATACCTTCCGTAATAAACCTGCGGATACCCTTCTCCACAACATAGATACACGGGTACCCCCCATAATATCATAAATACTCGGATAACCTCCGAAGTATCAATATCCTATAGGTGCACACTATAGTATCTAAATAAGCCAACCATAACTAGTTCACACGAAACTATGTGACTAGAGTTGACAATTCATCCTAGTCCATGCGCATAGCAAGTTTTAAAAAATACAAGCAATAATAGTCCACACAAAATAATTTGCACGTTTCTCACCCCAAGTATTGAAAACAAAATTCAAGAGTAAAAGTGGGGCTATAACTCACCTCAAGTCCAGAAATCAGCAAGAAGAAATCGGTAGAAGTAAGACGTATAGTAACTCAAAAGACGGCAACTACGGACTCGGCACTTCCTAACAATATCAATTCGTTCAGAAATCATTTCCTCAAAATCAAATATTCCCAAACCCGAACGTATTCCATTTTACTTTTCCCAAAAATCCATTTCTCGTATTATCTCGTATTAGTTTGGAGTTTGACGTTTGGTATCCATGTGAGTGGTGGGTCGGCACAACTCAATCCAAGAAGTCACAACAAAAAGAATAATAAAACAATCTATAGGTCTAATATTAGCCCAATATATTATTTAAATAAATCATCGAAGTTTATCAAATCCGTCGATTTGGTAATCCCCACATTTATTTACTTAATATACCACTCTAATATTATACCCAGATCCTAGGTCATATTGCACATAAAGTACTATATGGTATTGATGAGGCGAAAAATGAACCGTTTTTAGGGGGTCATTTAAGCCCGGAATTGAATTTATTTGATCAAATATTGCCCTAAATCGTTCCCTTTGTGATTTTAGGTACTTTGGGAGTGAATTCTGGAAAAGGAAGCATTTTGGACGTTTTTGGAGCATAAAAGTGAAGAAAACGGCAAAGACTTAATTTTCCATGCTGAGAACAGTACCTGACGGCGTCAAGAAGGAAATTGTGACGGCGTCAGGAGTAAAATCCATGACGACCCAGAGAAAACCTGAAGGTGTCAAGAGAAGGGCGTCAAGAGTTATTTTGGTGACGGCCTGCAAATGGAATACACGTGATGGCGTCAAACCCAGATCTAGGCAGTCCGAGAATTTATTTGGCGGCGAGATGACGGCGTCAGACACTTACTCTTGACGCCGTCACCTCACAAAATCTATATATACTTTTCTATTTTTCATTCATTAGAGAGGAACTTGTGTGGAGAATACTAGGGTTGAACCTAATAAACCCTAGGTCGTTTGTAACAGTATTTTCAAGGGTTTTCACCCCTTGAAACCTTTCATGTTCAATTAAGATAAGCCCTCTTTCAATTCATTCAATATGTCTATGTGTTGTTTGAATATATCTTATGCTTGTCTTGATTATAACATGCTAGGCTAGATCTTTCATGTGTTTGCTTAGATGTAATGAAACCTAGATGTTGATTATAGGTTGATTGCTTGTTTATAGTTGTAATGGATGAATGATTTCAATGTTAGGCTTAAGAAAACTGGCAGATCTCCATTGTGTAACTTGCTTGAACGTCTTAAGAAACCTGAACCGATGTGCACTAGGTTTTTATGATTGTATTTAATGCATGAGCGAATTCTAGTATTCCCATGTTAGGAGCTTCTTAGCTGGCTCGACATAGGAGTGAAGTAGGAGCTTATAGGATTCGGGAAGTAAGTACGCCACCCCATGAATGGTATTAAGGAATACAATCCGTTATCCACGCAACTGTCACAAGTAATTAACCTGTAAAAGATATCTAGGGAGTAGTGAAATCTAAGTAAACACAATTCTCCCACATATTGCTCACACATCTATCTTAATTTAGTTTATTTTCATTTTTTGTTATTTTATTTTGTTTGCATCTTAGTTACTGGGTTAGTTGACTAGCAACTAATTCCGCCCACTCCTTCAAAAACCGAGATTTTACTTGCTTTTATAAAAACCTAAAAATACAAAAAGAATCATCCCTCATCTCTAGACCTAGTCTTTTGGTTTTCTAATCCTAGCGATACTATTCCCAAGTTGAACGATCAATCCCCCGGTACTTGTCACTATACTATACTACAACAATCAGGTACACTGCCTGGTGAGGTTGTAAGCTTCTCGAGATCCCTCGAGAGGTAAAGCCTGGTGCAATTCCCACGCATCAGGTATGTATCAAAGTTTAATAAATTCTATAATTATGCCGTCCAGCTTACCAAATTCGTCAATTTGGTGACTTCACGAGATATTTAGTAATTCATTATTCTTGTACACATACCACAACCTATGGGAGTCGTAGGATACGATGCCCATTAATATACTCAATTTATATAACTAAATAGCTCTTATTTAACCCGTCGATTAAATAAGTTACGTAGTTATCGAAAGTGGATATATTAATCGCTACATATCCGTGACAACACGAACGTCACAAAATAATATCGTCCACTTGGACTCAAGTGACCACGACCCCGTATAACTCGATAGTTTTCCTTGTTTATTTAAAATATATTTTATTTAACATAGTTATTCAACGTTAAAGATTTCGTCGTTATTTATAGTGTTTAATTATAATAACGCTCCCAACATTATTACACTACTTTCATAGCATAATACTTATCGTCACGTTATTATTATATTATTACTCGTGATCGTTTTATTTTTAATATACGCATTTATATATTTATATATACGTTTTTCACGTCTATATACTTATATAAATGCTAATATTACCAATAATATTATTACGAGTTTTATTATTAACGTTTGATTATAAATCTTTATCGAGTCATACGAAATGGTCACATGTCTGAGTCATCACTCTCGGCTCATTGTCCAAGTCCAAAATAAAAATAACCAAGTCACAATCAATTAATCCAACTCCGTCCAATCAATATCCATATCACGTGCTACAACATTAAGGTCCGACTACGGCACCCGACTAACCTATCTCCGTCATCTAGTTGACCGTCTCACAATCGGTCCCCAATACCACTTTTCGTCAACAACTCCACAAAATAATAATTCCATTGCCGAGACCACAGGGGTCTCGGCCGTTCTACTCTTTCTCGGCCCAAACAACGACAACAACAACAAAGTTAACAACAGCAACAATATACAATAGCAACAAGAATAATAACAAACAATAATAACAACACAAGAGCCTCAAATCTGGCCGAACCCAACTTGGGTCTCGGCTTAGCTCCTATGAGTGACAAGCAAACGTTATGGGCCTCATGGGTCGTCAATCCAATAACCACAATGATATCAATATTTCCGGCTTCATAACCAAAATAAATCAAGACCTTAAAATAAATCACTAAACATCCACGCTAACAATACCAGGAGGCCAAAAATCATCAAGAAAACCACATAAGTTCATAAAATTTACAAGCCGAGAGCCTAAGCTATCGGTTTCTCTTCGACACCCACCAAAAATCATAAAACCCGGATACCAAACAGGCTTTTAAACATGTTTTAACAAAAACCCATTAAAGAAAATCGTGTACCCACGAATTGGATAACACATCAAGACCCACGAGTTGAAACTCGTGGTCACTCACCTTCAAAACGACTCCAAGAATGTATTTCTTCAAAAACCCAACAAGAAAAAAGATGAAGAGGTGATGTTATAGTGGCGGTATTAATTATTTCGTGGTGTTAGAGAAGGTTTTAGAGCGCGTGATGTATACCAAAAGATAGATCGGGACGAGGTGGTTAAGATGGTGGTGTTATTTTGTGAGTGGGAGTGGCGGTGGTGGCTGTGGTGGCCGTTTAGGGTGGCGGTGGTGATGGTGAAAATAGAGAGAGAGAGAGAGAGAGAGAGAGAGAGAGAGAGAGAGAGAGAGAGAGAGAGAGAGAGAGAGAGAGTGTGAAATAAAGACGGTGTTGTTTGTGTTTGTTTGAAATACCAGGAACCACAAGGACGATATGTATACCACTCTTTTTATTATTTTCTTTTCTTTCTTTTAATCCAACAATAATAATAATAATAATAATAATAATAATAATACTAATAATAATATTAATAAGGGTATTATTAATATTTAGGGTAAGGTGGCTAGGTGTAATTTACACGGACCAAAATCCGTAACTCGTTTCAAATCGTTTAATATCTCACGAGACGTTCCATAAATAAATATATATAGTCGAATCCATAAACTCAAGACATAAAATTTTTGTTAGGTTATCTAGTGCCGGAGTCAACGTAGTGCCAAATGGGAATTTCAAAATAAATCACCACATATATATCCATATCGAATCATTAAAATAAATCTCAAATCCCATAACGATTTTAAAATATAATCAACCATAATATAGGTTTTACAAGTTCGTTACGAATAAAATTTCAAATATAAATTTATAAATGAACTTTTAACGTAATGCGGGTTTTCAAAATGGCTCCCTAATTTGCCAGTTGTCACATCCTCCCAGCCTCAGAAGAAACCCATCCCGGGTTTCTCTCGGAACAATCCATCTACGAAGTGAAAAGCTTTGGATATCTCTTTCGGAACTCGTCCTCACGTTCCCACGTTAATTCTGGTCCATGTCGGGAATTCCAACGAACCTTGACGAGTGGAATGCGACCCTCGCTTGAGTCGCTTAATCGTACGATCCAAAATCTCAATCGGCTCTTCCACAAAGTTCAATTTATCATCAACTCGAATATCTTTCATCGGTATAACCGGCATTTCATCAGAAAGACACTTCTTCAAATTACTAACATGAAACACATCGTGAACTTTACTCAGTTCCTGTGGTAATTCCAACCTATAAGCCACGGGCCCAATTCTTTCCAAAATAAGAAATGATCCAATGTAGCGGGGGTTGAGTTTCCCACATTTCCCGAAACGTATCACACCTTTCCAAGGCGAGACTTTCAGCATCACTTTGTCTCCAACTTGGAACTCTAGGGGTTTACGTCTCTGATCGGCGTAACTTTTCTGCCTATCTCTAGCTGCTTGTAATCGATCACGAATTTGAGTTACTTTCTCAGTAGTCTCCAATATAAGCTCAGGGCCTGTGAGTTGGCTATCTCCAACTTCAGCCCAACCAATAGGCGAATGGCATTTACGACCATATAAAGCTTCAAATGGTGCAGCTTTAAGACTTGTGTGGTAGCTATTGTTATAGGAGAATTCCGCAAGGGGTAGATATTTCTCCCAGCCTTTACCGAAGTCTATTATGCATGCACGAAGCATATCCTCAAAAGTCTGAATGGTCCTCTCACTTTAACCATCGGTTTGGGGATGATATGCAGTACTCATATCAAGTTTCGTCCCCAAAGAGGTTTGAAGTGATCGCCACAAAGCTGACGTGAAGCGACTGTCGCGATCAGAAATAATCGATATCGGAACTCCATGATGAGAAATAATTTCCTTCACCTACAACTTCACAAGTTTGCCGACACTATCATCTTCACTAATCGCCAGGAAATGAGCAGACTTAGTCAATCAATCCACAATTACCCAGATAGCGTCACAACCGCTATATGTCTTCGGTAATTTGGTAATGAAGTCCATCGTAATCTGCTCCCATTTCCAAACCGGGAGTTCTGGCTGCGTCAATAATCCTGACGGTCTTTGATGTTCGGCCTTAACCTTAGAACATGTCAAGCACTTGCTAACGTACAATGCTATATCTGCCTTCATATTTGGCCACCAATATAACTTCTTAAGATCCTGGTACATCTTGTCAGACCCAGGATGAATAGAGTACCTTGACTTATGCGACTCATGCATAATCAACTCTTGAATTCCTCCATACGATGGTACCCAACTTCGGTCTGCAAAACACAATATTCCATCAGCACGCTTAACAAATCCTTTCTCATTATCGGCCATCCCAAATATGTTCTCACAGGTCGGTTTTCTGCTTTCAGCGCTTCCGTTTGAGCTTCAAATATTTGACACGGTAATGGCGATACGATAGTCATTCCCAATGACCTAACTCGTAATGGCGGGATCCTCTCCTTTTGACTAAAAGCATCAGCAACAACGTTTGCTTTACCAGGATGGAAGCGAATTTCGCAATCATAATCGCTTAGCAACTCAATCCAACGTCGTTCTCTCATGTTGAGCTCTTTTTGATTCACGATGTGTTGTAGACTTTTGTGGGCAGTAAACACAACACACTTGGTTCCATACAAGTAATGTCTCCATATCCTTAAGGCAAAAACCACAACACCTAACTCCAAATCATGGGTGGTGTAGTTCTTCTCGTGCTTCTTGAGCTGTCAGGAAGCATAAGCTATCACTTTCTCTCGTTCCATTAACACAGCTCCTAAACCTTTATGAGAAGCGTCACAATAGACGACAAACTCCTCACTACCTTCAGGTAACGCTAAGATAGGAGCACTACACAACATCTCCTTAACTAATTGAAATGCTTCCTCTTCCTTATCTCCCCATTCGTATTTAACACTCTTTTGAGTCAATTTGGTCAACGGTTTTGCTATCTTCGAAAATCCCTCAATGAATCTTCGGTATTAATCGGCTCAACCCAAAAATTGACGAACTTCAGTTGGGGTTGTCGGTGCAGCTCAATCTTTAATAGCCTCAATTTTAGCGGGATCTACATGAATTCCTTGACTATCAATTTTAGCTCAATCACATTTGGAGAACTTGGCATACAGCTTCTCCCTCCTGACCAATTCTAAGATGAGTCTTAGATGCTACTCATGCTCTTTCTCACTCCTCGAGTAGATTAGAATATCGTCGATGAACACAATCACAAACTTGTCTAAGTAAGGCTTACACACTCGATTCATGAGATCCATGAATGCCGCAGGTGCGTTAGTCAACCCAAACGGCATCACTTGGAACTCGTACTGCCCGTAACGGGTTCTGAAAGCCGTTTTCGGAATATCTTCCTCGCAAACTCTAAGTTGATGGTATCCCGATCTCAAATCGATCTTCGAATACACACTCGATCCTTGAAGCTGATTGAATACGTCATCGATCCTCGGTTACGGGTATCTATTCTTCACCGTTAACTTGTTCAACTCTCGATAATCAATACATATACGAAACGATCCATCCTTTTTTTCATAAATAAGACCGGGGCTCCCCAAGGCGAAGAACTTGGTCTTATAAATCCTTTTTCGGCTAACTCCGCTAATTGTTTCGACAACTCTTCCAATTCAGTAGGTGCAAGTCGATAAGGCGCTCGTGCTACGGGTGCAGAACTAGGTATCAACTTAATCTGAAACTCTACTTGTCTAGTAGGCGGGATTCCCGGCAAGTCATCGGGAAATACATCGGGAAAATCATGAACTATAGACACATCACTAATGCACTTTTCTTTCTTCTCCTTCCCTCCTTTCTTAGAGATTTAAGCTAAGAAAAGGCAACATCCTTTTTCTATTAGCTTCGGTAACTTAGTGCAAGAAATGACCGCTAGTCTAGATGTGCCTCTTAAACCTTTTCGATCTCCTTATATATTTAGAATCTCCCTACCGTAAGGCACACGCACGATCTTCTCATCGCAAAGTATATGAGCACGGTACTTCGACAACCAATCCATACCAATAATGACATCGAAACTTCCTAACGTGACGGGTAGAAGATCTATGTTGAAAGGATGATTCAAGAAATTTAACGTGCAACCGCGAATGATAGTCTTAATCCTTTCTATGTTCCCATTAGCTAACTCTACATCATAACCAATTCCTAAGGCCATCGGGGGTTTCTCTAGTAAGGGTGCAAAAGTAGTGGACACAAAACTCTTATCGGCACCAGTATCAAATAGTATGGAAGCATAACGATTATTGAGAAGGAACGTACCAGTAACGACGTTCGGATCTTCTCCTCTCTTGTTTCTAAGTGCATACACTCTCCCATGAGCAGCTCCTGCTTCCACACGTTGGTCCTCATTGTCTTGACGTCCACGGTTTCCTCCAGCTCCACGATTTCCATGACCGTACCCATTACCACCCGATCCTTGATTTCCTCGGTTCCATGATCCTCTACACTCACTCCTATAGTGTCCTTTCTTTCCACACCCAAAATAAGTAACATCCGCCTTACTTCTCACTTCAGGAGTAGCTTGAACAATAGCAAGAGGTCGAGCCCTACAATCCTTAGATGTGTGTCCTTTCCTTGAGCAGTTCTGACATATTACACTACACCATCCAGAATGATTCTGGTGGCAACGACCACACTTGGGTGTATCACCATTTTGGTTCCTCTTATCTCCATTTCCAATGGCATAAGCCTTAGCAACAGCTTGTCGCTTGTTTCGGTGATCCTTACCCTTGGAGTGATGGTCTCTCTTTCTCTTCCCATTCTTATCCTTATCAGCTCCTTCCAATTCCAACGAATCCATTAATTGTTGAGCGATTGTGATGGCCTCATGGATATTTGCAGGTCTAGCAGCAATCACATCATTCCTTGTAGCCACAGGCAACCCATCGGTATACCGCTCAATCTTTTGAGTCTCAGTCCTAACCATATCTGGGCAAAGCAAGGCTAACTCCTGGTAACGACGATTGTAAGTCGCCATATCAGTGCCCTTCACTTTGTGATTCCAGAATTCAATCTCCAGCTTCTTAACCTCATTTCTTGGGCAATAAGTCTGAATCAGCAAAGACTTAAATTGCTCCCAAGTCATAGCATATGCCACATCACTCCCAACCAAATTTCGGTAATTGTTCCACCAAGTTAAAGCTTCATCCTTGAAAGTAAAAGAAGCAAACTTTACCTTAGCATTCTCTGTAACAATTCGCAATTTTAGGTTAATTATTATTCCCAGAAAATTTCACTATTCACTTTTACTATTCATTTTTCCCGAAATTTAATTTTTGTTTCTTGGCCTCGAGTGATAAATTATTTCCATAGCAAATTAAAAGTTTGACACTCATAAGATCATTTTCGCGAAAGTTATTAAGGAATTACACGTTTTAGGGTAAAACGTCATTCAAAAATTCTATGCACAACGAAACTCGACCGCGTTAATTTTCCCCATATCAGAAAAATGTTTGATACACTCATGATTTATTTGAGAATAAATCATGACTGAGAAAAACATGACCAAATAAACCTCGGCCATGAAAAACAGGAATTCTCATTTTTAAGCATTTTTACTCAGCCGTAACCTTAGCCTATACCTGCACCGCGTTTCTAAGACGATTTGAGTTTTCATATTTTTGAAGAAAGTCAACATATTTTTCCTCCTCCTTTGACCAAAAATCATTCCTTGATTTTATAAATCATTCCTTGATTTTTAGGCTTACGGTTTTATGTCTAAAAGACATTAAATGACAACCGACACTAGACTGAGCCCAGCCTAGACATTATAAGTTATTTTAAGTCATTAGTATCCTATTAGAAAAGTTACATTTTACTTTTCTCAATTTTACACAATATTCGTACGTTTTACGTATTACGCGTTTTAGACCCATGTTTTCAGTTTTAGCAGGGTTTGAGCACCCCAATAGAACCTACCACTCATTTTATATTTTATTATGGAGTATATTAACAAGTTTAGTCATTCTTTCAAGTTTCATATTTTTAGGATACCCGGTTTTACGTTTCGTGACTTAACAACTTACGGTTAGCAATTTACGGAGTCAAAACTAGCTACATAAGTAGGATAATACCATCAAAAGCCAACACTTCCTCCCCAAGTATTGTGAACCGACTTAGGGGGGGGGAGTCATCCCATATGTGGCTTGATCTCATGCTAGGAGGCCTTAGATTGCATGCATGTGTACAACTTGGTCTCCAAGGTTTGACAAGTCAATGAAACTAACCTCCTTAAGACCCTATAAAAGCCCCCCCCCCCCTCCCCTCTTTGTACGTCCCATATCACACACCAAAATACCTTCACACTTAGCTAATTCAATCCTAGTTTTATGCAAGATACAAGTACTTCATCAACATAGAAACCCTAGCTTGGTTTTAGGTAATCAAACTACTTCCAAACCCTAGAAACTATTGGTGATTTCTCTTGAGTTTGAATCCACTCAAGTCACCTCAACTTTCATCATCTCTCTTTCAAGAATACAAGGGTAGAAAGATTGCTTGAAGTGAAGTAGGGTGAAGCTTAAGTATATCAAAGTCCGTACCTTACTAGTTACTTACCTTTCTTTTAGAAAGCCTCAAGTTGTAAGCAAAGCCCTAACATACTTTCTTGCTAAATATCATTTTCATGCTATTTATATTTCATTCTTACTATATATTGTCTTGTTATTATGTTCATGATATATAAAAATTGGTAAAACAAGTTAAGATCTATATATGTTAACTTATGATATTTAAACAAGTAAACTAGTGACTTTTATGGAGAACCACAAACAAAATAGTGTAACTATGATATTTGAAACTTACCTACTGTTAAATAGGACTTAACAAGGAAAACATAGCAATTTGAATCACCCAAAACGAGTAGCCGAGTCAAAAGTTATGACCATTTGAAATTACCAAAACTTTGCGGCAAATCTGCCAAATGTTTCTGTGACAGAACATAAAACACGCAAAAAGAGGCCCTTCTGGTCCGTTTCATGAAAATGTTAAAGCACGAAAGTTGTCCGGAATCACGTTTTCTTCAAAAACTCAGGGGCATGTCTCCAGAAAACCAATAACGAATGAGATTTTCTTCAGTTTCTTAACAGCTATTTTATATATACCAAAGTGACTATATAATAGTTATGGTTAAATATAACCAAGAGGTCTAATGACCTAAAGCCAAGACCACAACCATGGCTAAAGCCAATGTTGAGTCTCAAGACCATGGAAAAATGACCAAGGTCACGGCAAAGCCATGACTAAAAACCATACAAACTTACCTAGGCGAAAACATGAACTAAAGAATTAGCAATAACTTAAACATACAATTTGGATTTACTTCATCTAAAGAACCATGAGATCTTACAAGTAATTGTCATACATGACTTAAGAAACTTACCCTAATAACAATCTTCATGTAAAAATAAACTTTCCTAAGTTTATTCAAATATTGGACATGTAACTTTTCGGATCAAAACTTATATATATGTTATCAAATACTACAATAGTAGGGAGCCTCATGTGAGGAGTTCATTAAGTAAGCCGTCGAGATGAGTTGTGGATTAACGAATTAAAGTGTCCTGGCTCCTCGAACATTTACTCCATGACTTCTGAATTATGTCGGCCCGAACGGTAGTAAGAGATATACAACCTATACATATTTCATAAACCATTTATATTCAAAGACTTACACTATATACTAAGTACTACATCATGAACATTATGCAAGACATATATAGGCAATTCTTCGTATTCTTAGACATTACTCCAAACCTAAGTCACAACGTTCTATTATAGGCTGTTCTTAGAGACTTTCGCGATTCGACTACCACTTTCATTTCTCATTACATAAGCTTAAGGTGAGTCATAGCCCCTACTCTTTTCATACTTGTTTTAAACTCTTTTGGGGAGATACTTGCTTAAACTACTTGCTTTCTCTTTTACTAAAGACAATTTTACTCATATGCTATGCTATACTTTTATACTCTTAAACATGACGTGTAGTTTTATTACGATATGTGCCTTAATGTGTTAAACTATTCTATACGCTATATTCTTTAACCACATTTTAACTCCTGGATGAAGCCGATGGAGAGGTATTGATAGTACTATCGGGCTGACACCCCCACCATTGCCATATATTCCTGGCCTTGGGTGAATATAATCCAGCTTTGAAGCATTTGTGCTTATTCTTGTCATGAGGTTCAGTAGGCAGTGATACTTTACATTAAGCGTGCATATATCGTATACACATATATCGAAATCATACTATATGTTAGCAGTGGGTTGTAAACACACAGGTTGCAAGTGTTGTTATGGGCAGGACTTGTAACTGAGTGGATTCACGATGCCTTTGTGGTGCAAATATTCTTTAACGACTTTTCAATTGTTTTAAGACAACTCTATGAACTCACCAACCATTGTGTTGACACTTTAGCATGTTTGTCTCAGGTCTGTAAGGTGATAGCTGTTGCATGGAGCATAGAGTCGCTTGGCATGTTTTGAAGACTTATGCTTTTATCTTTACCATTCGATATGTTTTAAAACTTTTATGTATTGTATTATGGAACTCAAGTTTGTAACTCGGAATTTATTAATCGAATGGTAACTTTTCGAAACGTCTCATTTAGAGTTCGTTTTCTATACCTTGTACTTTGTATTATGAAGTAGCACCCCAATGACACAGTCTTCCGCTGCGATATTTTGGAGGTGTTACAGATTGGTACCAGAGCCTTGGTTATAGAGAACTAGGTTGCATATACTACCTAGACTATAACTGCTATAAACATGAAGACTCTCCTCTTTATATTGCCTTACACACACTTCATGCGCATATGCTTATTGCTAATTGTTTGTTTAGGAGAAACCCTAGACGATAGTCAAGTTATCAAAAATTTAGAGCTAAGTAATAATTATTTATTTAACTTAATCTTGTGACAGTTCTTGTTTAATAAGACATAAGATTAAGTTAAATAAAGGTTATTAGTTTCCTGTAGAGATTTGATGATTTGCCTTATACTTACTTTATATGTCCTAGTACGACACTCAAACCTTTCTACAAGCGCGACTAGTCCTTTTCGTCATATCACCTTCTCTAGATACCCACACTACGTTACCCTTTTCACAACTTAAGAGCGGATGATAGAAAGTCTACCCAATTATGTAGTATCAATTGTTGAGATATGTGTGCCTGGTAATATGTATACGTGTGAAAGGAAGCAATTATAATTACGGTGGCCAACATAATTATAAATGCGTCACGACTCATGTAGACATATGTGACCATGCTTACATTAATCAACGTTGACTCAAATTGACAAGATTTAAGACTAAGTAGTCTAGGAATATCACCTCATATCTGACGTCGACAAAATGTCCCTCCTTGTAGATATCATGGCACCAAAGAGAGTAACTCGTAGCACTAGCCGAGGTGGTGCAACACCAAGGGGTGGAAGAACTGGTGGACGTGGAGGTAGAGGAGCTGCTCACAACACTAGTAACCCTAGTAATGATAGTGGAAGAACTGGTGGACGTGGAGGTAGAGGAGATGCTCACGACACTAGTAACCATAGTAACGATGGTGGAAATCCAGATGTCTCCACCATTATTGCCCAACAACTACAAAACCTACTTCCCACTATAGTCACACAAGTTGGCAATCACATGAACAATTTGGGAAACCACGGAAGCATAAATGACACTACAAATGATGGAGGAAGGAATGGTAATAATAACAACAACAACAACAACAACAACAACAACAACAACCATAGGACTGGATGTACGTATAAGGAATTTACGTCATGCAAGCCAATTGAGTTTAATGGTAAAGGAGGTGCATTGGCATATACACGATGGGTCGAGAAGATGGAGTCAGTGATCGATATCAGTAACTGTGCAATCCACCAGAGAGTGAAATATTCTTCATGCTTGCTATCAGAGAAGGCATTAACATGGTGAAATATTCTTCATGACATGGGACGACTTTAAGGGACTACTGAAGGAAGAGTACTGCCCGGTTAATGAAATGCAAAAACTAGAGAACGAGTTTTGGCATCACTCTATGGTAAGGGCTGGTCATGCAACCTACACAGATCGGTTTCATGAACTAGCTAAACTAGTTCCTCATCTGGTTACCCCTGAATCCAAAAGGATTGAGAGGTACATCTATTGTCTTGTTCCTGAGATCCGTGGGATAGTGAAAACAACCGAACCTCCCACAATTCAAAGTGCAATATTAAGAGCAGGGACCCTAACAGATGAGATGGTTAGGAATGGAACTTTGAAGGTTAGTGATAAAAGGAAGGGAGCAGGTGAATCAGGCGAGCAAAAGGGTACAATGGTTGATAATAAGAGAGCAAGAGGATTTGCGGCAACAGTTTATGATCAGAAAAAGTATGAGGGTCCACATCCTAAGTGTACTAAATGTGCTTATCATCATCAGAAGTCTGAGCCATGCCGAGTGTGTACAAAGTGCAAACAGTTGGGTCATTTTGCAAATAAGTGTAGAGCATCGATGAATGCGGGCAATATAGGAAACAACCAAAAGACATGCTATGAGTGCAACAGCCCAACTCACTTCCGATATAATTGTCCTAGGTTGAATGGGGTACAGGGACAAGTGCTGGATAACCCGACTCTAGCCGTAATGCTTGAAGAAAATAACCCGAACCGTGGATACAATGTTACTCCACCTCGGGGTCGAGCATACTATTTGGGCGCTAAAGAAGCCCGCAATGCGTAACGGGTACGTACCTTATCCTACCATATTATTCTATTCTAAATCTAGCTTTATTATGCCGCTATTAAGATAAGAGAATAGACACACTAAACTTCGGGACAAGTAAGGGGTAAAGACTGTAACAACTCGCAATTTCAGGTTAATTACTATTCCCGAAAAATTTCACTATTCACTTTTACTATTCATTTTTCCTGAAATTTGATTTTTGTTTCTTGGCCTCGAGTGATAAATCATTTCCATGGCAAATTAAAAGTTTGACACTCATAAGATCATTTTCGCGAAAGTTATTAAGGAATTACACGTTTTAGGGTAAAACGTCATTCAAAAATTCTACGCACAACGAAACTCGACCGCGTTAATTTTCCCCGTAACAGAAAAATGTTTGATACACTCATGATTTATTTGAGAATAAATCATGACTGAGAAAAACATGTCCAAATAAACCTCGGCCGTGAAAAACAGGAATTCTCGTTTTTAAGCATTTTTACTCAGCCGTAACCTTAGCCTATACCTGCACCGCGTTTCTAAGACGATTTGAGTTTTCACATTTTTGGAGAAAGTCAACATATTTTTCCTCCTCCTTTGACCAAAAATCATTCCTTGATTTTTAGGCTTACGGTTTTATGTCTAAAAGACATTAAATGACAACCGATACTAGACTAAGCCCAGCCTAGACATTATAAGTCATTAGTATCCTATTAGAAAAGTTACATTTTACTTTTCTCAATTTTACACTATATTCGTACGTTTTACGTATTACGCGTTTTAGACCCGTGTTTCCAGTTTTAGCAGGGTTTGAGCACCCCAATAGAACCTACCACTCATTTTATATTTTATTATGGAGTATATTAACAAGTTTAGTCATTCTTTCAAGTTTCATATTTTTAGGATACCCGGTTTTACGTTTCGTGACTTAACAACTTACGGTTAGCAATTTACGGAGTCAAAACTAGCTACATAAGTAGGATAATACCATCAAAAGCCAACACTTCCTCCCCAAGTATTGTGAACCGACTTAGGGGGGGAGTCATCCCATATGTGGCTTGATCTCATGCTAGGAGGCCTTAGATTGCATGCATGTGTACAACTTGGTCTCCAAGGTTTGACAAGTCAATGAAACTAACCTCCTTAAGATCCTATAAAAGCCCCCCCTCCCCTCTTTGTACGTCCCATATCACACACCAAAACACCTTCACACTTAGCTAATTCAATCCTAGTTTTATGCAAGATACAAGTACTTCATCAACATAGAAACCCTAGCTTGGTTTTAGGTAATCAAACTACTTCCAAACCCTAGAAACTATTGGTGATTTCTCTTGAGTTTGAATCCACTCAAGTCACCCCAACTTTCATCATCTCTCTTTCAAGAATACAAGGGTAGAAAGATTGCTTGAAGTGAAGTAGGGTGAAGCTTAAGTATATCAAAGTCCGTACCTTACTAGTTACTTACCTTTCTTTTAGAAAGCCTCACGTTGTAAGCAAAGCCCTAACATACTTTCTTGCTAAATATCATTTTCATGCTATTTATACTTCATTCTTACTATATATTGTCTTGCTATTATGTTCATGATATATAAAAATTGGTAAAACAAGTTAAGATATATATATGTTAACTTATGATATTTAAACAAGTAAACTAGTGACTTTTATGGAGAACCACAACAAAAATAGTATAACTATGATATTTGAAACTTACCTACTATTAAAGAGGACTTAAAAAGGAAAACATAGCAATTTGAATCACCCAAAACGAGTAGCCGAGTCAAAAGTTATGACCATTTGAAATTACCAAAACTTTGCGGCAAATCTGCCAAATGTTTCCGTGACAGAACATAAAACACGCAAAAAGAGGCCCTTCTGTTCCGTTTCATGAAAAAGTTAAAGCACGAAAGTTGTCCGGAATCACGTTTTCTTCAAAAATATCAGGAGCACGTCTCCAAGAAACCAATAACGAATGAGATTTTCTTCAGTTTCTTAACACCTATTTTATATATACCAAAGTGACTATATAATAGTTATGGTTAAATATAACCAAGAGGTCTAATGACCTAAAGCCAAGACCACAACCATGGCTAAAGCTAAGGTTGAGTCTCCAGACCATGGAAAAATGACCAAGGTCATGGCGAAGCCATGACTAAAAACCATACAAACTTACCTAGGCGAAAACATGAACTAAAGAATTGGCAATAACTTAAACATACAATTTGGATCTACTTCATCTAAAGAACCATGAGATCTTACAAGTAATTGTCATACAAGACTTAAGAAACTTACCCTAATAACAATCTTCATGTAAAAATAAACTTTCCTAAGTTTATTCAAATATTGGACATGTAACTTTTCGGATCAAAACTTATATATATGTTATCAAATACTACAATAGTAGGGAGCCTCATGTGAGGAGTTCATTAAGTAAGCCGTCGAGATGAGTTGTGGATTTACGAATTAAAGTGCCTGGCTCCTCGAACGTTTACTCCATGACTTCTGAATTATGTCGGCCCGAATGGTAGTAAGAGATATACAACCTATACATATTTCATAAACCATTTATATTCAAAGACTTACACTATATACTAAGTACTACATCATGAACATTATGCAAGACATATATAGGCAATTCTTCGTATTCTTAGACGTTACTCCAAACCTAAGTCGCAACGTTCTATTATAGACTGTTCTTAGAGACTTTCGCGATTCGACTACCACTTTCATTTCTCATTACATAAGCTTAAGGTGAGTCATAGCCCCTACTCTTTTCATACTTGTTTTAAACTCTTTTGGGGAGATACATGCTTAAACTACTTGCTTTCTCTTTTACTAAAGACAATTTTACTCATATGCTATGCTATACTTTTATACTCTTAAACCTGACGTGTAGTTTTATTACGATATGTGCCTTAATGTGTTAAACTATTCTATACGCTATATTCTTTAACCACTGTTTAACTCCTGGATGGAGCCGATGGAGAGGTATTGATAGTACTATCGGGCTGACGCCCCCACCATTGCCATATATTCCTGGCCTTGGGTGAATATAATCCAGCTTTGAAGCATTTGTGCTTATTCTTGTCATGAGGTTCGGTAGGCAGTGATACTTTACATTAAGCGTGCATATATCATATACACATATATCGAAATCATACTATATGTTAGCAGTGGGTTGTGAACACACAGGTTGCAAGTGTTGTTATGGGCGGGACTTGCAACTGAGTGGATTCACGATGTCTTTGTTGTGCAAATATTCTTTAAAGACTTTTCAACTGTTTTAAGACAACTCTGTGAACTCACCAACCATTGTGTTGACACTTTAGCATGTTTGTCTCAGGTCTGTAAGGTGATAGCTGTTGCATGGAGCATAGAGTCGCTTGGCATGTTTTGAAGACTTATGCTTTTATCTTTACCATTCGATATGTTTTAAAACTTTTATGTATTGTATTATGGAACTCAAGTTTGTAACTCGGAATTTATTAATCGAATGGTAACTTTTCAAAACGTCTCATTTAGAGTTCGTTTTCTATACCTTATACTTTGTATTATGAAGTAGCACCCCAATGACACAGTCTTCCGCTGCGATATTTTGGGGGTGTTACATTCTCCGCACAATTGCTGACATTGAACACTGACTCAGTTTTCTCTATCCACCTGACCAAGTAGACCACTCCTTCAGTTCCTCCAAACTCAATGGGTCCACAAATTCGAAACTCCTTGTATTTACATCCATTAGTACGAATAGGTGGAAAAGTTCCAACAGAGTTGTTGGAATGATTTGACTCAGCTAGTAGCTCAGCAACTCGTTGCTCCACAAGTTGATTGATCATTGCTTGATCCACAGTAGGTGCATTAGGTGGAACATGATCATTGTCTCCCTGAACATCAACATTTTGATTCCTGTTGTTGCGGTTAGTAGTGTCCAGGTTATCAGGAGTAAGGGTTTCAACATTTCGAGTAGGAAGGCGTCCTCTGCAACCAGGGGTAGTCACTGCAGGACCAGTTCGGTTAGCTCTAACAGGGTTTCGTCGTATAGCCATTAATATAATACCAACACAAACCACGCAAATAGTAACACAATTCTCCATGTACGCCAAAAACCATAGAATGTCATACGAAAGCACCATCATCCATACAAGTAGCGGTCGATACGTCGTTCCCAAAATACCAAAAGACATAATATATACTAATCGTTCCATACGAGACGAACATATAATCCGAATAACATGACATAAGGGACAGAATAACCAGCTCTCCTAACCAAGTACTCCCTGGCTTAGGAAGCAACACAACAACACAAATCCAAATCGATCTAGCCATGATACTGGCATAGACTCCTCAACTCTGATCTCAAACCATCCAACTCTCTCCACAATGATCCCAACTCCACACTACGAGTATCGCTATCTCTCTTGAGGTCTGCTACCTCCTTCTCTATCTCTGTGTTTCTCTACCACAACTTGCGATCTGCCTCGCGAGCCGTGATGAAACATCTCTGCAGACTCTCTATCTGCTCAAGAATCTCCATCATACCTCTCCTAATCGCTGTCATCCTGCCCACGACAGTAGTCATATCAACTCTCAACTCAGCAATAAACTCTCCAATAACCATCTCAAGTCGGTCAAACAACCGCGAGATCCTCTCGCCCTGTGTAGTAATCTGAGTCCACTTCCTACCAGTCTCACCCAAATCTACAGGCTCAGTAGATATCTCAGATGGCACGTCCGACGCCACGGGACTACCAGGAGGTGAATCAAACAAAACGGGTGATCAGGTGAAACCGGCTCTAACGGATGTATCGGAGAATCGAGCTCCGCAGAATGAGCTGAATGTGCTGGCGAACCATCATCATCAGGCATCTCCTCCTCCTGAGGATCATCCTCCTCCTCATCCTGAGGGTCATCATTCTCTTCCTCATCTTGAGAGTCATCATCCTCCTGCTCACCCTCGTACTCCTCGTCGAAGGGGTACTCCATCAATCGTCGTCTCCGAATAGGTGAACCACGAGGCGATAAAGTCGGTGACTTATGGCAACAATGGGAAGATGAAGTAATAGTGGCTGAACGCATGACCGTAACGTGTATGGGTCATCAGGGGCCATAGTGATCTGTGTTGGGCGACGCGTACCAGTAAGAACATTCTCGGCAACATCAAATGAATAGGAGGTCGTGGTTTGTGACAACGGCGTAGGGTAGGTGCAAGTGTTTCAAAACAACTAAACCGCGAACTCAAAATACCGTATCAAAAATCAACATAAAATCCCATTTATACAATCTCAATAAAGAATTTCAAATACCGCATTACTAAAACATTTATAAACAATTAAGCCATATAGTTCCTCAAAACGCCATCATATCACTTAATCAATAAATCCTGTATCCTCAAATCATCTCAAAAAAATCTCATTTCAAATCATTTATCTCATAATAGCTCAATATAATCGAAGATGCTTCGACTTGGCGGGCTGGCGGGCATTGGTCGAGGATCGTTTTCTATAAAAATCGGTTATAGTTTATGTGTTTATTTACCTAGTTCTCTATAACCTTGGCTCTGATACCAATCTGTAACACCCCCAAAATTTGATACAGCGGAAGACTCAACAAGCTTTCGGGGTGCTACGGGGATTGGTATCCAACACAAGACATAAAAGAACGAAATAAAGTAAACATAAGAAAAACACAACCAAACGGGGTTTTAAAGTTTACATTTTTCCCAAATTCATTCAGAGTCAGGCCCAAAAGAAATAAACATAGGTCCACAATTTAATATCAGAGTTTTAGAAGATAGATCCATAAACCAGGTGCCATTGCCAAGCCTTCCGATCCAAGCATCCAAATGATCACTTAATTACCTGAGAAAACGTGCTAAAAGTCAGCTTTCACTGGTGAGATCATAGGTTTAAATTCATAATTCAATCTAGTGGACATATACGCAAAACGCTTGCTAGCTTGACTAGGGATTCACTAGAAACCTGCGGATACCCTCCGCTCCATCATAAATACACGGATACCTTCCGCAATAAACCTGCGGATACCCTCCGCCACAACATAGATACACGAGTACCCCCCGTAATATCATAAATACTCGGATAACCTCCGTAGTATCAATATCCTATAGGTTCACACTATAGTATCTAAATAAGCCAACCATAACTAGTTCACACGAAACTATGTGACTAAAGTTGACAATTCATCCTAGTCCATGCGCATAGCAAGTTTTAGAAAATAAAAGCGATAATAGTCCACACAAAATAATTTGCACGTTTCTCACCCCAAGTATTGAAAACAAAGTTCAAGAGTAAAAGTGGGGCTATGACTCACCTCAAGTCCAGAAATCAGCAAGAAGAAATCGGTAGAAGTAAGACGTATAGTAACTCAAAAGACGGCAACTACGGACTCGGCACTTCCTAACAATATCAATTCGTTCAGAAATCATTTCCTCAAAATCAAATATTCCCAAATCCGAACGTATTCCATTTTACTTTTCCCAAAAATCCATTTCTCGTATTATCTCGTATTAGTTTGGAGTTTGACGTTTGGTATCTATGTGGGTGGTGGGTAGACACAACTCAAACCAAGAAGTCACAACAAAAAGAATAATAAAACAATCTATAGGTCTAATATTAGCCCAATATATTATTTAAATAAATCATCGAAGTTTATCAAATCCGTCAATTTGGTAATCCCCACATTTATTTACTTAATATACCACTCTAAGATTATACCCAAATCCTAGGTCATATTGCACATAAAGTACTATATGGTATGTATCAAAGTTTAATAAATTCTCTAATTATGCCGTCAAGCTTACGAAATTCGTCAATTTGGTGACTTCACGAGATATTTAGTAATTCATTATTCTTGTACACATACCATAACCTATGGGCATCGTAGGATACGATGCCCATTAATATACTCAATTTATATAACTAAATAGCTCTTATTTAACCCGTCGATTAAATAAGTTACGTAGTTATCGAAAGTGAATATATTAATCGCTACATATCCGTGACAACTCGAACGTCACAAAATAATATCATCCACTTGGACTCAAGTGACCACGACCCCGTATAACTCGATAGTTTTCCTTGTTTATTTAAAATATATTTTATTTAACATAGTTATTCAACGTTAAAGATTTCGTCGTTATTTATAGTGTTTAATTATAATAACGCTCCCAACATTATTACACTACTTTCATAGCATAATATTTATCGTCACGTTATTATTATATTATTACTCGTGATCATTTTATTTTTAATATACGTATTTATATATTTATATATACGTTTTTCACGTCTATATACTTATATAAACGTTAATATTACCAATAATATTATTACGAGTTTTATTATTAACGTTTGATTATAAATCTTTATCGAGTCATACGAAATGGTCACATGTCCGAGTCATCACTCTCGGCTCATTGTCCAAGTCCAAAATAAAAATAACCAAGTCACAGTCAATTAATCCAACTCCGTCCAATCAATACCCATATCACGTGCTACAACATTAAGGTTCGACTACGGCACCCGACTAACCTATCTCCGTCATCTAGTTGACCGTCTCACAATCGGTCCCCAATACCACTTTTCGTCAACAACTCCACAAAATAATAATTCCATTGCCGAGACCACAGGGGTCTCGGCCGTTCTACTCTTTCTCGGCCCAAACAACGACAACAACAACAAAGTTAACAACAGCAACAATATACAATAGCAACAAGAATAATAACAAACAATAATAACAACACAAGAGCCTCAAATCTGGCCGAACCTAACTTGGGTCTCGGCTTAGCTCCTATGAGTGACAAGCAAACCAAACGGACCTCATGGGTCATCAATCCATTAACCACAATGATATTAATATTTCCAGCTTCATAGCCAAATAAATCAAGACCTTAAAATAAATCACTAAACATCCTCACTAACAATACTAGGAGGCTAAAAATCATCAAGAAAACCACAAAAGTTCATAAAATTTACAAGCCGAGAGCCTAAGCTCTCGGTTTCTCCTCGACACCCACCAAAAATCATAAAACCCGGATACCAAACAGACTTTTAAACATGTTTTAACAAAAACCCATTAAAGAAAATCGTGTACCCACGAATTGGATAACACATCGAGACCCACGAGTTGAAACTCGTGGTCACTCACCTTCAAAACGACTCCAAGAATGTATTTCTTCAAAAACCCAACAAGAAAAAAGTTGAAGAGGTGATGTTATAGTGGCGGTATTAATTATTTCGTGGTGTTAGAGAAGGTTTTAGAGTGCGTGATGTATACCAAAAGATAGATCGGGACGAGGTGGTTAAGATGGTGGTGTTATTTTGTGAATGGGAGTGGCGTTGGTGGCTGTGGTGGCCGTTTAGGGTGGCGGTGGTGATGGTGAAAATAGAGAGAGAGAGAGAGAGAGAGAGAGTGAAATAAAGACGGTGTTGTTTGTGTTTGTTTGAAATACCTGGAACACAAGGACGATATGTATACCAATCGTTTTATTATTTTCTTTTCTTTCTTTTAATCCAACAATAATAATAATAATAATAATAATAATAATAATAATAATAATAATAATAATAATAATAATAATAATAATAATAATAATAATAATAACAATAATAATAAGGGTATCTTGGCTCCCCACTAATTTCTTGTAAAATCCTATTTGTTTTTCTATAAAGTGATGTATATAATAATAATAATAATAATAATAATAATAATAATAATAATAATAATAATAATAATAATAATAATAATAATAATAATAATAATAATAATAATAATAATAATAATAATAAGGGTATTATTAATATTTAGGGTAAGGTGGCTAGGTGTAATTTACACGGACCAAAACCCGTAACTCGTTTCAAATCGTTTAATATCTCACGAGACATTCCATAAATAAATATATATAGTCGAATCCATAAACTCGAGCGATAAAATTTTTGTTAGGTTATCTAGTGCCGGAGTCAACGTAGTGCCAAATGGGAATTTCAAAAAAAATCACCACATATATATCCATATCGAATCATTAAAATAAATCTCAAATCCCATAACGATTTTAAAATATAATCAACCATAATATAGGTTTTACAAGTTCGTTACGAATAAAATTTCAAATATAAATTTATAAACGAACTTTTAACGTAATGCGGGTTTTCAAAATGGCTCCCTAATTTGCCAGTTGTCACATGAAGTTATAAGGTGGCTAAGGTTAGGAAAACCGTCCTATGATCTGCCAGAGCCGGAGGGATCTACCCATGGACAATACCAATTAGATAGTATTAGAAAGTCCGTAGGTATGATTATGAAAAAAAAAAAAAAAAAAAAAAAATGTGAGAATGGAGAAAGAAGGGGTTGAAGAATTAGAAAGAAATGAAATGGGAAAGGGTGAAAAGAAATAGCCCTTCAATTATTCAACCTTAGGACAGAAACCGGGTTCAATTCATAATCTACTGATGGTTGCTAGGGCGACATCGGTATTGAAGACAAGACGTCATGGACCCAGTGACGCACTGCACTAAAACTTCTAGCCACTCAAGTTCTCTTAAAAGAACTTGTTTCATTCTCACGGGGAACCGGTGTAATCTATCAACTTATTTCTTAGAGATGGTTGATATTGAAGCAGGAGACCTCTCCCTAATCTCCGCATAGGAAAACCAAATGCACTTATTGAGTCTAGAGCCTCGAGATGCATAAAAAGATCTCATAGGAACACGTGCTACTTTTACCAGTGGTAAACTTATGAGTCCTACACAGATCTTAGCAATCTTCCAGAACATTTATGAGGGACGTTGCTATTGTAACTCCCAGTGATTGAATGGAAATTCCTGCTAGGGTCAACATCAAGCAGCCCTGAAAGTAGGTCACCTAGGTAATTCCTTGTGGATTACGCTTAGTGGTCGCGATGGTTACAAACGGTCAACAATCGTAGAGTGACCTCCAGCGACTCACCCATTCGTTGATCTACTTAG
Organism: Artemisia argyi; assembly: GCA_030686995.1. NCBI lineage: Eukaryota > Viridiplantae > Streptophyta > Magnoliopsida > Asterales > Asteraceae > Artemisia > Artemisia argyi. The sequence goes on from CM060676.1 coordinate 79,740,775, forward strand.
GTAGTTCGTGTAAATCCTCTCAGGATTTACCGATAGGGAACGGTCTTGGTAAGGATTAGAAGGAGTCTTCACACTATGCTGTTGAAAATCTCTAATTCCAAACCTATAAGCACCAGATGATTTGTTGCTAACTGTCAACTTGCAGGAATTTCTGACGGTTGCAGTTGATTGCTGAAAAGATGCTGATCCATGAACACATGCTTACACTACGAAATCGCAATCTAAGAAATCATGATCATTGATTGGGCCTCATATATGCTTCCACAACTCTGATGCAGAAGATCATAATTCTGAAAAGTGTGAACATGCCTACACAAAAATGTTCATATCACATGGAGACGTTATTGCTCAAAGATGACCCTCAGATACTCATTGGATGATGAAGTTGAAGCTATCTCCAAAGATCATCCATCACATTGAAGGTGTCATCTAGAGTCTACCACTTAATTCACAAAGATCTCAACTATGAAGAATCAAAAGGCTACGAGCTACAAAGATGTTGTCAAAGACTTGAATGTTATGATTCAATATTTATTTTCCGGGGTGACCTCCCTTAGGGGGAGATTGTTAGGAGTACGTTTATTCATATGAAGACTCGGTCACCCCGAGTGTAGTTTAACATATTGTAGCTCGTAGAATTTATCATATTAGTTAGAACGTAGTTTAGTATTAGTTAGTATTTGTGGTGTCGGGTCGGGTCTTTACCCACTGTCAGCTCGCTCCACAGCCCGTTTCAGGGGGCGTTTGGTTGTAAGTATACCCCTTCCCTAGCTTGGAAGGGGTTGGACCTTTCACTTGAATCTAACATTTCACAATTTTCTCTCAATGGCTCCCAACTTCATCTCTTTCTCTCTCTAACTTCTCACTAGAAAACATAACCTAAAATCATCCTAAACACTAAACCATCCATGTTCTCATATTAGAGTATACTACACGACATTTCTGAATGGTCAACTTTGTGAAGTAGTTTATGTTAGTCAACCAGAAGGCTTTGTTGATCCTGAACGTCCCAATCACGTGTACCGACTCAAAAAGGCTCTTTACGGACTCAAGCAAGCCCCAAGGGTGTGGTATGACAAATTATCTGCTTTCTTGTTGGCCAATAAATTTTCTAAAGGTTCGGTGGATCCAACATTATTTACTAAAACATACGGGTTGGACTTATTAGTTGTTCAAATATATGTCGATGACATTATTTTTGCTTCAACAAACAAAAGATACTCAAATGATTTTGCAAATTTAATGAATGATAACTTTGAAATGTCCATGATGGGTGAACTTTCGTTCTTTTTAGGACTACAAGTTCATCAATCACCCCGTGGAATTTTTCTAAATCAGTCTAAATACACTTTGGAAATTCTAAAGAAACATGAAATGATAAGCTGTGATACTTATAATACACCAATGGCTTTTGGCACAAAACTAGATGCTGACATACCTGGCACTCCAGTTGACCCTACCAAATACCGAAGTATTATTGGGTCACTCATGTATCTCACAGCTAGTAGACCTGATATTGTTTTTGATGTCTACATGTGTTCGCGATATCAGTCTAGACCAACTGAAAGACATCTCAATGAGGCAAAAAGAATCATTCGATACATAAAGAGAACCATTCACTTGGGACTCTGGTATCCGAAGGATTCTGGTTTTGAACTAATAGCTTTTTCAAACGCTAACCATGCAGGATGTTTAGACACGCGAAAAAGTACATCAGGTGGTTTACAGTTTCTTGGAGATAAGCTTGTGTCTTGGAACTCTGAGAAGCAGGACTGCACATCACTGTCATCAACCGAATCTGAATACGTAGCTATGTCTGCTTGCTGTGCTCAAGTCATATGGATGAGATCACAGCTTAAGGACTATGGCTACCTATTCAATAAGATTCTGATCTACTGTGACTCCAAAAGTGCCATTGCAATTTCGTGCAACATCGTTCATCACTGCAAGTCCAAACACATTGATCAAACATGTCTTTGCACTTTCAGCAGCATACTCTAGAAGACTTGTTCAATGAGTTGGATGATCTTTGGCATTACTTCGAGTTCATCATCCAAATGAGTGTCTGAAAGTCATCTTTGAGTAGTAACGTCTCCATGTGATAAGAACATCTTTGTGTTGGCATGCTCACACTTTTCAGGATCATGATCTTCTGCATCAGAGTTGTGGAAGCATATATGAGGCCCAATCAATGATCATGATTTCTTAGATTGTGATGTCGAAGTGTGAGCATGTGTTGATGGATCAGCATCTTATCAGCAATTAACTGCAACCGTCAGAAATTCCTGCAAGCAAACAGTTAGCAACAAATCATCCGGTGCTTATAGGTTTGGAATTAGAGATCATCAACAGCATAGTGTGAAGACTCCTTCTAATCCTTACCAAGACCGTTCCCAATCGGCAAACCCCCAAGAGGATTTACACGATCTACCTAAGTAAATCAACGACTGGGTGAGTCGCTGGAGTTAACTCCGCGACTGTACACCATTGGTAACCGCCGCGACCACTAAGCGTAATCCATAAGGAATTACCGAAGTAACCTATATTCAGGGTTGTTTGATATTGACCCTGGCAGGAATTTCCATTCAATCACTGGGAGTTACAAAAGCAACATCCCTCATAAATGTTCTGGTAGATTGCTAAGATCTGCGTAGGACTCATAAGTTTACCACTGGTGTCCTTATGTTGAACAACCAGGGTAGAAGTAGCACGTGTTCCTATGAGATCTTTTTATGTATCTCGAGGCTCTAGACTCAATATGTGCATTTGGTTTTCCTATGCGGAGATTAGGGAGAGGTCTCCTGCTTCAATATCAACCATCTCTAAGAGATATGTCTATAGATTACACCGGTTCCCCGTGAGAATGAAACAAGTTCTTTTAAGAGAACTTGAGTGGCTAGAAAGTTTAGTGCAGTGCGTCACTGGGTCCATGACGTCTTGTCTTCAATACCGATGTCGCCCTAGCAACCATCAGTAGATTATGAATTGAACCCGGTTTCTGTCCTAAGGTTGAATAATTGAAGGGCTATTTTTGAATTTGCACATGTCGGGAAGAGTTGCACTTTTTGAATTGATCTACCTTAAGTGAACATGATTGGGCATTCGAGACACGCTTACATCACTAGTTGAACTAGCTTGAAGTTATTACCCGGCCCGATCAGATTCTCCCAAGATTTCTCGAAACGGTACATTCTACTCAGACTAGTCCTTTTCAAGACACGCTTACATAACTGGTTAAACCAGCTTGAAGTTATTACCCATCCAGGACTAGTCCTTTCGATTCAGGACAGTTGTGTTTCGTCAATTCGTGAGTCAAGACTGAGATGCACTCATATGAGATGCAAGGATCCTCTTTCAAAACCCATTTTGCTCCCCCTCAATATGTGCATTGATATACAAAAGAGTTTGGCACATAGGGAAGAGCATATTTTTATTTTTGGGTCCAAAACATCTTTTCATATTTAAATCACATCTTCTCCCCCGATCAAAATTTCAAACCAATTGAGATTTGTGATCCCAAGTGATTTAAATAAGTTTAAAGGTTTTGGGAGAAAGATGTGTCATATTTAAGAATGACTGATTTTGAGACGACATTTTAGCTCCCCCTCAAACCTTGAGGGAGTATGTTATGTGTTAGAGATGATGAGTTTATAAATAATTGTGAGTTTAGTGAGAAACTCATGAAAAATTCATATACTAACACATAACAATAGCACTTAATCCACTGGAGTTATGCACAAAGATCTTGTTTTGATGATATATAGTTTTTGAAATCGTTCTCCCCCTCAATCGATGACACCTTTAAAATTAAACATTTTGCGCAAAGTATTAATTTTTTTAGCACCGATTGAGTGGCAAATTTTAAACAACATTTCGAGTTTGTTTGATCTTCAAAAACCATGGTACCATCAAGTTTGGAGCAAATACTTTCCCGAAGAATCTTTGAAGGAAAAGTATTTGAAAAGTAAAGAAGACTTCTCTTCTTATACCAAAAATGATGCACTTAAGCATTCATCAGATCGGAAAGGCACAAATATAAAGTAATTCGTGCATTTGTTAGGAACATTCGTCTTTTTGGCGACGAACTTTCCCCAATACTAAGACCGGGTTGCTATCTGAAGTAATAGCAAACCATTTTGAAAGAATATTTTTAGAAACGACATGTTTTAGAAAGAAAAAACATTATTCAAAGGAAGAACTCCTGCTCAAGCATATGTATGTTTGCGTTTCATCATTGAATGACATTTCTAGAAACGTACATAATATTGATTACACAAGAGACATGTCGTGAGAAGAATATTTTTGGTTTGTATGATTTTATGATTTTTTAAGGATTTTGAAGGTTTTATATTTTTCTATTTTCTTTTTGTTTTAATACTATGTACAAAGGATATGTGAGGAAAATCCATTTACTCCTCATTTTCTTCCTAAAGACTTTAGAGAGATTCTGGCGTAAGAATCTACATTCCAAGGCGTTGGAGAATAAATTGAAATTGTTCTCTTAAGAGAGCCTTAGTGAAGAAATCGGCCAGCTGAAATTCTGTCCTCACGAAGTAAAGTTCCAGTACCCCTTTCTCAACTTGTTCCATCACACCTTTGGAGAATCCGTTTGCCAGGAGAAACTTTGACAGTGTATCGTACCATGCCCTAGGTGCCTGCTTTAGGCCATAAAGAGCACTTTTCAGACGATAGACATGGGTCGGATGATCAAGATCCACAAATCTTTCAGGTTGACTGAACTAAAGAATTTCATTCAGCTCGCCATTTAGAAATGCAATTTTCACATCCATTTGATAGACCGTCATGTTCTGACTTACAACATTGGCGAGAAACATTCTAATTGCTTCAATACGAACAACCAGAGTGAAAGATTCCTCTAAATCAATGCCTTCCTATAGACTATATCCCTTAGCAACAAGCCTTGCCTTGTTTTTAGAACGACATCATGCTCATCAAGTTTCACTTTTAAGATCCACTTAGGAGCTATAATCATTGTACAATCTGGAGGTAGTACCTGTGACACCCCCAAAATTTTACAATGCAGCGGAATACCAATTTGGGTGTCACTTCATAGTTCATAAAAACAAGTTACATAAAACGACCTCAAAAGAGACGTTTAATAAAATGTCACATTCGATTTGATAAATCAGAGTACAAAGGTCCCAACAATTTTTATTCAAAACTTTAAGTTTCAAGAGTTCAAACATGACTCATTTGCATATTTAAAAAAAATAATAATAATCGAATGTGAAGAAAACAAGTCCTTCAATATTTGATATCCACGCGACTCCGATTGCTCCCAATGCTCAGCTAGCAAAATAATACCTGAGAAAATACATGCTAAAAAGTCAACATAAAGTTGCGTGAATTCATAGAGTTTAATAAGTAATCAGTTGAATACAAGATAATTCAGTTTAAATACGATGGGCTACGTTGTTATACGCCAATAATTAAGTTGACATGTAACAAATACAAGTCGGGAAATAAGATTTATAGCATTGAGCTCATGAAACCGAACCTTAACCAAGCTTTAATAATTGCCCCGGTAGGGTAATATTTGCCATTTACCTCATATTTCTCAATATTATGTGACCGTTGAAAGATGAGAGCTACTCATTCGGCCATGCTAGTCAATGCCCAATATGCATATTCATAATACTAGCGTTTCCCATGGAATTAACGGTTCATGATGGGGACTTAATTGGCAAGAAATATACTCAATTGACTATAATCATGTAATCGGGTCAAGCATACCAAAAAAAATATACTTGTATTCGGTTTGTAAAACTAGCATGTATCCCTCTCGCGAGGTTTATAAAACAATTGAAGTAAGTAAAAGCGAGGCTATGAACTCACCTTGATGGTACGGTAGACAGTATAAAGTAATGTCAATAGTTATAGTGGGAATAGCTCCAAAAGGCAACCTGAATAATATGAATGTCTGAGATGTTGATAATTTAAGCTTGAATTATTGTGAATAATGATTTGAAACAATGTCGAATGATAAAATGGTTTGTGTGACAAAGGTGGCTTGCGATTAAGGAAATAGAGCGATAAAGAAAATGCATAAATTGCATACACATATAAAATGTATACAATTAGTCGACATGTATAATCATATTCCTTAGAATCCATGTACACATCTAAACTCTCTTAATTAGACTCATTAAGTGTTTCGTATAATAACTATACCTCGTTTTAATTCATTCCGCCTAATATGTAACTTTTAGTAAAAATTCCCATTTTGACCCATTACCACGATTAAGACTATTAGACATAAACAAAGCCAACGACTAATTTATTAGTCGCAAAATATTTAGTTTTACTTCAGTTTCACGCTAAAACAATTTCATAATGCTACTAGACTATTAGAAGAGTTTTGTCAAGATTGACTTTTGTAATATATTCTCCAAATCTGACCCGTCCGAAACGACCTGCTAGATGACATTTTCACGTTTCGGACTCAAAAGATATTTTGTGTAAAACGACATTCCAGAAAACTTTTTAGTTATAGCCGAGACCTGAATCTCAACGTAAAATGACCAAAATGCCCCTGCAAGTTTCAGTTGGTAGTTTGACTTTTTAAATAAACTGCAGTAGTTTGACTTTCCATTTGACCAGTTATATTACACTTTCGTGACTCGGACTCTAAAGAGATTTAATGCAAAACGACATTCCGAACAACTTTCGTGTTTTAACGGAAGGCCGGTTCGGACCAGAAAAGGCTCAAAACCCCATTTAAAAACTGCATCAGCTCACTTTTTATAAAACAAGTGCTGTCATTTTAAAAGAAAAAATGTAGAACTGATTTTTAATCAAAATCACCCTCATTTTCGCACTTTCACACCCCAATTCCACGCGGTAGACTAAAAACGTTGTTTCGGACAACTTTCGTGTTTTGGCCGAAGGCCGAAACGGGCCAGAAAATGACGAAAATACCCTTATTCAGATCTGACAGCAATTAAATTTTATACAAGTGCTGTTCGGAAATTTATAATTTTTCTAAATTTTAAATGACCGCCAAATGTTCATTATTAAGAGTTAAAAGCCGAATTTTATATCAAAACGTTCATATTAACATCCTCTATCATATTCCAAAGACAAAAATCAGTTTCAAAAATTTCAACCTAGGCGAAACAAGCCTCAACTTTCTGGTCTAAAATGAGTAGCTTTAAACCCCTTCAAACTTCAATTTTCATAATATACAACATCACCATAACCTCTAACTAGCCTAATCCTATTCACTAATCATCCAACCTTAATAATAATATTTCACACATCACCACATGGATTCTAAGTACTAGATTATAAACATGCATGCATAATTTATAAAGATAACATCAAGTAAGGTTTATAAACACTTACAATCACTAAAAGATGCAAGGAAAAAGACCAACAAAATCCCTGTTTGATTTTCCCCTTGTAGTCAAAACCTCAAACACCCAAATTAATAAAACCTTAACTTTTTAATTGTCAAAATCTTGCAATAACACTTGTTTGGACATCCTTGATGCTTCAATTGTACCCAAAAACAATAAAATCTTGAAAAGATTAAGACCTTGAGAAATCTTGATGCATGGTTGTTTTTAATTAAAAAGAATGATGGGGCTTTATGTAGGAATGATTTGAGAGTGAAGGGAAGTGATTAATTAAATTTGGATTGAAGGTTTTTGGGTGTTTTTTGTAGGAGTTGTCGAACAGTAGAACAAGGGAGATGGGAGACACCGATTTTTATTATTATTTTTTTTTTTTTTTATCTGTGATTGTTTATGTTACATATTTAAGACAAGTAAGAAATAAATAATAAGGGAGTGTTTGGTTTTTGGTTTTGATGGGGAAGTAAAAATTATAAAAGGGGTGTTTGGCTAACTATATGTATTTATTTTTTCTAAAAATTTACATTACATTAGTTTTTGTTAAAACACTTAAATAAAATGTTAGAAAGTTTGAAAATACAATTTTGACACAGATTTCGGTTAAAACGTGAGAAAATTCGGGAAACACTAAAATCGAAATAATTAAGCTCTCGAAGCTAAAATATGAAATTGTTGATTTCTTAAATGACTTAACAAATAAATATCAAAAGCACGACGCGGAATTAGTTAAAATATGAAAATTTTCGATAAAACGACTAGAAACAAAAATAATGAATTCCATAAAAATTAGTAATAGAATAAGGGGTTGGTTCACGTTGTTAAAAATTTAATATGTAAATTTAAATTGGGTAAAACGTAACGGTGCATGGTTTACATAAAAATGGAAATATTGAAAAGTGACTTTTAAAATAGGATTGTAAGGAACCAAAAATGCATAAAAAGTGTAGAGTGGGCATAGTGTTGTGTCGGTTGAATTAATTGAACGTGTTCTGACGAAACGCGGAAAACTTCTGACGAAGTTAATTATTTAAAAATAGAATAGTTAAATAATAAAATACTAAAATTAATGACATAAAATTTTTGAAATGTCACAGCACGTACCCCTTAAGAGAGCGACGTCCCGGCGCTCAATTCTTCTTAATCATTTTTGGTCGTTTTAAAGATTTTTGGGATGGAAGCATGTATAAAAACCATGTTGAAACTCGGGTTTATGGTTGTGAATGTAGAATGTCTATTTTCAAATTTTTAAGAATTATTAGTTAAAACGAAGTTTAAATCAGTTATATCCTCAAGACGTGATTAAAATATGATGTATATAAAAAAAATGTAATTTGAAATATAGGGCATGGTGTCATTATAAATATTGGTTATGATTTTTACAAAAGAGGGTGGTTAGAACCGACTCTTTAACTTAAGAAGGTCATTTTGGTAATTTAAACACTTGTGAAGTATTTGTAAAATTTTCATAAAGACGCATAAAAATTTTAAAAAAGCCCATGGAGGTGCTTAATGCATTTTGTGCTCGGGATTTTGACAAAGTAAAAAGGTAGCAACAAAGATAGAACAAGTGATAGAAATCACGTAATGTGTAAGCAATGGTATGAGGGAACGAATAGAATGTCATGAGGGTCCTTAAAGGAAAGGATAGAATAAAAGTGTTGGCGATAAGACATAGGGAGACAAGGAATTTATCAAGTCGTCAATTCGTGGAAGCGAATAATAGTACATTACTATTAGCGTATCAAGCTCGCGACGGTCGATACAAAAATCGGAAAAATCCACATAACAAATTACGAGTCGAGAGGAGTTCATAGCCCATAGAATGGTTCGTACACGCGCTATGGTGGATACACATAAGCCCACTCATTCATAACTCTATCACTTACATAAAGAGGCGTCCCAATCCATGTAAATGAAGATTTATGAATTTATGGTTCGGCGGTTTATAATTTCTTTATTCAAATGAAGAAGCGTCCTAATTCATTTCAATAAAACGATTATAAATCATCCTACTTAAGTATGTCCGTCACAAAACAAAATACACAACAAGATCAAGTGTTACAATAAATAGAAGGATGTCTACTTAACGACACGATTCATCAAAATCGTAAGAAGAAGTAACGAGAATAATAATATGACATTAGTCAATCGCATTCTGAAAGGTAAGTGCAAAAGGATGGCACGATCCGAGATGACAAGTTAAGGTCGTACTCCCATCAATTGAAAGATTTCAAAAGAATGGATAACGAAAAAAACACACAAGGCATAAGAAGAATGTTCACACTCGGAGTTGAACAATAAAATTACTAGTGGAATTGACAAAGTACACCGAATGTCAATATCATCAAAAGGAAATAAAGTAAAGTAGCGAAAATATTTCGGAGATCACCGAATCGTTCATAAAACGTTAAAGTAAACGAACTCATTAATACATATCATAATACTATACACATGCGTAAGAATTTGAGAAGAGAGTAACACATATATGTACGGGTATCCTCATACAATACTAGTATTGACGTTCTTGGGAGAATATAAGAAAACACGAAGTACGCAATAATCGGAGTGGTCATCATATAAATAACCGACTGATATAAAGTAAATAGTATGACATCATAAGATAGACGTGAAAGAGTGAATCATGACTAAGGGATATACTCATTAATCATATAATAGAAGTATGGATGCGAAATAGAGCATATAAGTTACCTGGGAGCACGCGTACGCGGATATCGAACAATGGTGAAAGACTTAAAAAAAATTCGAAAATCAGTTATAGTTTAGGTTTTGAAAACGACATAATTCGCTATAACTAATGCTCTGATGCCATTCTGTGACACCCCCAAAATTTTACAATGCAGCGGAATACCAATTTGGGTGTCACTTCATAGTTCATAAAAACAAGTTACATAAAACGACCTCAAAAGAGACGTTTAATAAAATGTCACATTCGATTTGATAAATCAGAGTACAAAGGTCCCAACAATTTTTATTCAAAACTTTAAGTTTCAAGAGTTCAAACATGACTCATTTGCATATTTAAAAATAATAATAATAATAATCGAATGTGAAGAAAACAAGTCCTTCAATATTTGATATCCACGCGACTCCGATTGCTCCCAATGCTCAGCTAGCAAAATAATACCTGAGAAAATACATGCTAAAAAGTCAACATAAAGTTGCGTGAATTCATAGAGTTTAATAAGTAATCAGTTGAATACAAGATAATTCAGTTTAAATACGATGGGCTACGTTGTTATACGCCCATAATTAAGTTGACATGTAACAAATACAAGTCGGGAAATAAGATTTATAGCATTGAGCTCATGAAACCGAACCTTAACCAAGCTTTAATAATTGCCCCGGTAGGGTAATATTTGCCATTTACCTCATATTTCTCAATATTATGTGACCGTTAAAAGATGAGAGCTACTCATTCGGCCATGCTAGTCAATGCCCAATATGCATATTCATAATACTAGCATTTCCCACGGAATTAACGGTTCATGATGGGGACTTAATTGGCAAGAAATATACTCAATTGACTATAATCATGTAATCGGGTCAAGCATACCAAAAAAAATATACTTGTATTCGGTTTGTAAAACTAGCATGTATCCCTCTCGCGAGGTTTATAAAACAATTGAAGTAAGTAAAAGCGAGGCTATGAACTCACCTTGATGGTACGGTAGACAGTATAAAGTAATGTCAATAGTTATAGTGGGAATAGCTCCAAAAGGCAACCTGAATAATATGAATGTCTGAGATGTTGATAATTTAAGCTTGAATTATTGTGAATAATGATTTGAAACAATGTCGAATGATAAAATAGTTTGTGTGACAAAGGTGGCTTGCGATTAAGGAAATAGAGCGATAAAGAAAATGCATAAATTGCATACACATATAGAATGTATACAATTAGTCGACATGTATAATCATATTCCTTAGAATCCATGTACACATCTAAACTCTCTTAATTAGACTCATTAAGTGTTTCGTATAACAACTATACTTCATTTTAATTCATTCCGCCTAATATGTAACTTTTAGTAAAAATTCCCATTTTGACCCATTACCACGATTAAGACTATTAGACATAAACAAAGCCAACGACTAATCTATTAGTCGCAAAATGTTTTGTTTTACTTAAGTTTCACGCTAAAACAATTTCATAATGCTACTAGACTATTAGAAGAGTTTTGTCAAGATTGACTTTTGTAATATATTCTCCAAATCTGACCCATCCGAAACGACCCGTTAGATGACATTTTCACGTTTCGGACTCAAAAGAGATTTTGTGTAAAACGACATTCCGGAAAACTTTTTAGTTATATCCGAGACCTGAATCTCAACATAAAATGACCAAAATGCCCCTGCAAGTTTCAGTTGGTAGTTTGACTTTTTAAATAAACTGCAGTAGTTTGACTTTCGGTTTTGACCAGTTATATTACACTTTTGTGACTCGGACTCTAAAGAGATTTAATGCAAAACGACATTCCGAACAACTTTCGTGTTTTAACGGAAGGCCGGTTCGGACCAGAAAAGGCTCAAAACCCCGTTTAAAAACTGCATCAGCTCACTTTTTATAAAACAAGTGCTGTCATTTTAAAAGAAAAAATGTAGAACTGATTTTTAATCAAAATCACCCTCATTTTCGCACTTTCACACCCCAATTCCTCGCGGTAGACTAAAAACGTTGTTTCGGACAACTTTCGTGTTTTGGCCGAAGGCCGAAATGGGCCAGAAAATGATGAAAATGCCCTTATTCAGATCTGACAGCAACTAAATTTTATACAAGTGCTGTTTGGAAATTTATAATTTTTCTAAATTTCAAATGACCGCCAAATGTTCATTATTAAGAGTTAAAAGCCGAATTTTATATCAAAACGTTCATATTAACATCCTCTATCATATTCAAAAGACAAAAATGAGTTTCAAAAATTTCAACCTAGGCGAAACAAGCCTCAACTTTCTGGTCTAAAATGGGTAGCTTTAAACCCCTTCAAACTTCAATTTTCACAATATACAACATCACCATAACCTCTAACTAGCCTAATCCCATTCACTAATCATCCCAACTATTAATCCAACCTTAATAATAATATTTCACACATCACCACATGGATTCTAAGGACTAGATTATAAACATGCATGCATAACTTATAAAGATAACATCAAGTAAGGTTTATAAACACTTACAATCACTAAAAGATGCAAGGAAAAACACCAACAAAATCCCTGTTTGATTTTCCCCTTGTAGCCGAAACCTCAAACACCCAAATTAACAAAATCTTGCAATAACACTTGTTTAGACATCCTTGATGCTTCAATTGTACCCAAAAACAATAAAATCTTGAAAAGATTAAGACCTTGAGAAATCTTGATGCATGGTTGTTTTTAATTAAAAAGAATGATGGGGCTTTATGTAAGAATGATTTGAGAGTGAAGGGAAGTGATTAATTAAATTTTGATTGAAGGTTTTTGGGTGTTTTTGGTAGGAGTTGTCGAACAGTAGAACAAGGGAGATGGGAGACACCGATTATTATTATTTTGTTTTTGTTTTTATCTGTGATTGTTAATGTTACATATTTAAGACAAGTAAGAAATAAATAATAAGGGAGTGTTTGGTTTTTGGTTTTGATGGGGAAGTAAAAATTATAAAAGGGGTGTTTGGCTAACTATATGTATTTATTTTTTCTAAAAATTTACATTACATTAGTTTGTGTTAAAACACTTAAATAAAATGTTAGAAAGTTTGAAAATACTATTTTGACACAGATTTCGGCTAAAACGCGAGAAAATTCGGGAAACACTAAAATCGAAATAATTAAGCTCTCGAAGCTAAAATATGAAATTGCTGATTTCTTAAATGACTTAACAAATAAATATCAAAAGTACGACACGGAATTAGTTAAAATATGAAAATTTTTGATAAAACGACTAGAAACAAAAATAATAAATTCCATAAAAATTAGTAATAGAATAAGGGGTTGGTTCAAGTTGTTAAAAATTTAATATGTAAATTTAAATTGGGTAAAACGTAACGGTGCAAGGTTTACGTAAAAATAGAAAAATTGAAAAGTGACTTTTAAAATAGGATTGTAAGGAAACAAAAATGCATAAAAAGTGTAGAGTGGGCATAGTATTGTGTCAGTTGAATTAATTGAACGGGTTCTGACGAAACGCGGATAACTTCCGACGAAGTTAATTATTTAAAAATAGAATAGCTAAATAATAAAATACTAAAATTAATGACATGAAATTTTTGAAATGTCACAGCACCAATTTCCCATACTTCAAGTCGATTGAACTCATGTAATTCTTCTTGCATTGCATTAAACCAACAATCTTCAAAGATGGCAATCTTGAAATATTTGGGTTCGACTTTGGAAAGTACGGAATTATACAAACACCACAAGGCATAGGTGGCAAGTTGCCTTCGTGTGAACACTGGTCGAGAAGAATACTCGATAATGGTGTCAATTGAATGATAATTGGTCCATTATCAGAGATGCTCATGTGGTTGAAGGTAGGGAACTGATGTAGCCATGTTAAGATCACCTGAAGAAGATGCCTTAGATGAAGGTTCAGGAGCAAGTATGTTATCGAACGAAGCCTTATCAGGAGGAGCAAATGAATTAACTTCAAAAGAATTGTCGACTGCATTGCCTTGATGTACTGAAAGAGATTGAAGATTTGACGATGATGGTGAATAACTTGCAGATTGAGCATCTTGATCAATTCAAGTAGACACTGATGGACCATTTGAGTTGCATAGAATAGGATCAGCGGTAGCTAGTGGTGTTAATGTATCATCGGTGGGTGTTTCAAAGTATTAATCAATCATTGGGCCAAACAAGATCTTCAAAATCTTATTTGTAGTTGGTACATAAGGTACTGCAGGAGCGGGATGCTGTACAAGACCTGAACTGATTGGTTCAGGAGACAAAAGTTTAGACGCGGGTCCTGCACTGATGTGTGCAGGAGCCGTATGCTCAGTCAGCTCAACGAATGTGACGTGAATGGTTTCCAGGATTTATCGGGTTTGTTAATTATAGATTCGGTATCCCTTACTATCTGGAGCATAACCAACGAGGAATCCAATACAAGCTTCAGCTTTTAACATTCCCAGATCTTGATTGTCATTTTGTAGGTTAGCATAAAGCACCAAACACAAATAGAAAGAAGAGATCCGGTTTCTTGCCATGTATCATCTCAAATGGAGTTTTGTTGTGAAGAGTATGTATCAAGTATCAGTTTTGGGTGTAACAAGCTGTAGCAATTGCTTCTGCCCAGAGGAACATCGGTGCCTTGGAGAAATAGAATGAGTTGTTTGTAGATAAACTCCGTTCCATTGTTTGTCCGGATGATTCTGACGGTTTTGTGAGTCTTACTAGCAGTTGTTAGATGAGTTTTATGATAACTTCTGGAGTCACGTCCTTGGTTCTCAAAAACTTTACCCAAGTAAACCGAGAGTATTCGTCGAAAACAACGAGTACATATTACTTCCCATTTATACTCTTCACACTCATTGGTCTGCCTGGGTCATGTCTTCGATAGAAAAGGTGTATAGATTTGTGCCATAACTGTCTTCCAGAAGATCAATACCATCCAATTCTCAGACGAAGCATGTGTGTTTTCTGAAGGCAACATCAAGATCAGAATCAAAATATTGACCAACAGAGAACAGATTATACCCAAGTCCTTCCACGTAGTATACCCAGGAAATCAGCTGTCACCATAAGCAAATTCTTCATAACCCATAATTACCCCAAGATGGTAGTTCCCGAATCCAACTGTCCCAATAACCTTATTCACGAAATTCTCGAGCCCTAAGCGATTCCCAATCATATGTTTTGAGCAGCCTGAAGGACGAAATGTACGACCTGCATTTGAAAACAGACGAGAGCATAAAATTTGGAGTGTTGGACCCCCAATTTGAGTTGGGTTCTAGTTGGTTAGTGCAAACAAGTTCTGGAGCCACTAAGACCTTAGGTTCATTTGTTTCAATGGTAGAAATTTCACTTGTAGATGCAATGGGCCTAGTTAAAGGACATTGGGTCTCCAAAGGGAAAGTTCTACCAGTTGGCTTCCATTCCTTAATAGGCACTACTTTAGAATTAGTTATCCTAGTTAAAGGGCATTGTTCTCCTAAAGTGAATTTCCTTCCAGTGGGCTTCCATTGATAACCAACATTAGCAAACAGTTTTCCTGTTGTTTTCCAAACTTGCTTAATATGTTTAGCTCTCCAAACTTTCATAATTGGGGTTTTGTTAAATAATTTCAGAAATTTCTCAACACATTTATCATGATTACTCGAGATTAAGCATTCATTACATGTTTTGTAAAGTGAATTAGGTTTTGAATTATGACTCTTTTTCCTCAAGTTGGACTTAATGTTCCTCATGTGGTCGTCTACTTTCTTTTTAGGAACACTTTTAGCAGGTGAAGTCCTATAATTCCTTCTATTTCTCCTTGGTTTAGACTCTCTAGCTTTAGTGTCACTATTTACTTCTGTAGACGGACTAATGGGAATTTTAGTCTTTTTCACTTCCGGTTGCTGAACATGTTTTGGTGTATTGGGATCTGAAGTTTCCAAGGGTACCTCAAAGGTAACATGCTTGTTCTTAGTCGTAGATGATGATGCAGTAGACCTATCTCGCTTGCTATCAATTTTAGGACATGTACCAATAGCATATTCTAAGAGTTCCTGAGATCTATTAGTGAGAAAGCAGGTACCTACAATAGCATCATCAAGTGGTTTTGCTATCCTATCCTCTTCAATGGTTTCACGAAGCAAGTCAAAGCACTCATTAAGATGGTTAAGATAGTCTCTATGAACTAACTTATTATTCCTAAGGGGAAGAGGAATATTCACAGCATCAATTGCGTACTTCTTACAAGCAGAAACCTTTTGAACAACATTATCACAAGTGATGATTGGCATTTTCCCTTTCACCTGAGTATTTAGATTCTTAATCTCTTTAAGCAAAGAAGTTATCTTTTCATTGTTTATATCACGTGTGATCTTAATTGAATCATATAACTCTTTGTAATGTTGTTTAACTTTTGAATTTTCAGCACAAAACCAATCATTTTCATGTTGCAATTTATTGATGGTATCTTGAAATTGAGAATTCTGAGAATCTACAGACAGTGGTTTTTGGGTGCCAATCACATCACCATTGTTTGACTTCAATTGGGAAATTTGTGCCCTCAACTTCTAAATCGTGTTCGTGTGAGCTTGAATTTTTTCATCCCGTTTGGCTAATTCAAAACATGTATCAAATTCAGGAGCATCCGAAGATGTCTTGGCATTTGAGATATTGGTTCTTTCTTCTAGATGTTGATACTTTAACTGTAAGTTAAGATTATCAAGTTCTAGTTTTGAGAAATGCCTGACCATGTTATCATGGTCGTCGTTTTGAATTTTTTGATGTAATTTGAAATTCTCCCCCTCAAGCTCAACAATACAATTTTGGAAAACATTCAATGTAACCGACATCTCATGAAATTGACGAGCAGATAATGCAGAGTCGGTGACAGTGTAGAATACATCTTGTGCAATGCAATGAGCAATCAAGTTTTCATTCATAATGAGAAGTCAATTTCACTATGTTTAAGATCAATTGTCAATTGGTTTCCCTCATTTTCCACATCTTTGAAGACCTTTTTCATTTCAGTCACATCATTATTTATTGTTTTTTTAAGACCCTCAAAGTGTTCTTTGAGAAGATCGAAAAATGGCATAACTTCAGTTAGGTAACACCGTTTTGTTTGCTCAAATCCCCTTTCCCCTTCAGTAATCCCCGTTGGTGTAATTCTCTTTTTACATGTTTTCTCAAAATCATTAAACAACTAACAAAGAACATATAGTCCAATTAGAGTATTACACTGTGTGGAAAGAGTAAATGGTATAAGGTGCTTGGGTGTGTTCAAAGGATAAATAGTTGGGTCAGCTATCCTAAAAATAGTACGTGTGTTACCCACAAGTCTTTCAGCTTTCATTTTCTCTAAGTCAATATTCCAAAAAACTTTCTCAGGGAGGATTTTCTTTTGAGGAACAAAAATGGCTGAATGATTATCATCAGTGTAGACATAGTGAAACACGAGATTATTAGCAGTGCACAGGGGATCCCTTAATTTCTCAGCAAGTTTTTCCCTAGTTCTATCTTCAATCTCATTAATCTCATAATAGGATCTCACATCAGGAGGGGCATGATCAGGCTCAAGCATAATATTTGCATCATATAATGCAGGCTGAGCACCTATACCGTTCCTAAGGAAGTTGGTGTTAGGTTTGTCTTTGTCCTTATCACTATGTTCATCACTTAACTTCCTATGTTTTTGTATCATTTTAGCAGTTTGAATGGTTTGGCCTTGCGTGTACAATTTGTCTTCGAGCTTATTCTTTAACGTTTTAAGGCAAGAAAAATCATTTAAGAGTTTTGTTTCCTTTTTCTGAAAATCCAGTTTTTGCGTGATCATACTTTTCTGTATCTCCTGTTTTTGTTTAACAGACTGATCAAGTTGTTTTTTCAAAGATTCTAACTCCCTTTTTAATGTTTCTTCCTTTTTGTTATGTTCTGATACATATACACGCATCTGCCAATCCATTTTCTGCTCTTGTTCGGTTAGCTCAAACTTTGCACGTTGTTCATATATGGTCACCTGATCTTTAAGGGTATTAAGTCTAGTGGTCAATGAGTCATCAGGGATAAAGGCAGTATTCTCATGCAACACATAATCATCATTTAGAACAGAAGATGCACAACAAGGTTCAAAAGACACTTCGTTGTGTTTCACATGTTGTTCACATGGGTCCACATTGCTATTTCCCATGTCCACAACATCTAAATCGACATCGTTTTTTGGTTGAACTTTGTTAGGAATCTTTTGTTCATCAACCATGTCATATAGTTCGAGTACCATAGCACATGACACCTGTTAATTTACTGGTCTGATATGTGCTTCCACGTCATGTGTAACAAGAGTCATTGAACTGTTGGTGGTATCAAGCTTATCAGTCTCTAATCCTCTGCCTTCGGTGACCATTGTCCCAACATCTGACGTTTTACCCGAATCCACAATACCATCACTTGATTGCACCTCACATGCCTCCACCTTGTCTTCATACTTAGGTTCGTGCTTTGCTTTTTCCTCAATGTATTCCTTAACATTACCCATGAGTTGGAGTAGTGTGACTCTGAACACTTCAACTTCAACTCCAGTGAAATTAGCAAAGCACTTTTTCGTCATTTGACTCTCATGATCATACTCCTCAGTGAATCTTGAGTCAATGAATGCTTGGAGTTGTTTGAGAATCACATCGTATGCTGCAGTGTAGCAGCTTTCAGAGAAATCTGCTCTATCCATTTGTTGTTGCAGCTGATCTAAGTACAGGGTCATTGTGACAGTGAATGACTCAATGTCATGTCCAAAGAGTGTCACGAATGCACGTCTATATCCTCCAGAGTAACCTGATTGTTCAAAGAGACTTTTAATATGGGAGTGAAGTAATCGAATGCATTCTGTACAACTTTCAGTAATCGACGGTATAGGAGGATAAGTATCGGATCCTGCAGCTCGAATGTTGTCTGAAGGAGTACTTGCCATGGTGGACAGAGATATGTTGTTTAGTTGTGATTTGGTTTGGTTGACGCAATTTGGGCCTCGAAAATTTGGTGAAAATTTGGTCTAAAAACTTAAAACCTCGATAACTTCACTCCGGAGGTGATTTGGGCCTCGAAAAATTCATTTCACGACTTCGTGGTGAAACCTTACAATATTCAGCCTGTTCCGTATGTTTTGACAGTTAATTCGCTGAAAACGGAGTTACGGTTCAAAAGTTATGGCCATTTGAAGTTTTGACGTAAAAGTCAACTTTGGTCAACTCGCTAAACAAGCAACTCGCTAGATTAGCAAATAGCAACTCGCTAGAATAGCAACTCACAGAAATGACCAACTCGCTGGAATTCTAGCTCGCTAAAAGTACCAAGTCTCTGGAATTGCCAACTCTCTAAACAAACCAAATCGCTATAATTATCAACTCGCTGAATCTGCACAACTCGCTGGAATCTGATCAACTCTCTGAATCTGCACAACTCGCTAGAATCTGATCAGCTCGCTGGAATCTGATCAACTCGCTGGAATTACTAAACTCCAAAATCTGACAACTCGCTATCACATGGGACAAACCAGTCACTATTAGCGACTTGTCCACTTTTCCCAAAATAGCAAAACTGCCAACTTGCTAGTACACAATGTCCAACTCGCTGCAAATTAACAAGCAACTCTCTACTTTGAACAACACTACAAGAACCAACTCGCTACGAAGAAATGCACCACAAATCCCTTCAAAAACCAATTCCGTGATTGATTCAACCTATCCAAATGTGAAACAAAGTAACTCTAACACATCTAACCCTAAATGTACAATCCAATCACAAGCTAAACCACAAATGAATTCGAACTAAAAAATTTTCTTCCTATACCATTCGAACCAAAGAAAACCCACAAAAACCAAGCTACGAATTCGAGCACCTACAATCCTAGGATGAAACCATGGCTCTTGATACCAATTGTAGGATACTCATAATGATTAACATGTATGGTCTTGAGTTATGGTTCAAATTGTAGAAGGAGTTTAGAGAGAGAAAGTGAGATGTGGGAGACTTCTAGTGAGAGAAATAGAAATGTATTAGATTGAAAGTATGAGAAGTTCCAACCCTCTCCCTTGGGTGGGAGAGGGTATATATACTACAATACTTGGTGCTCCATGAAACGAGCTGTAGAGTGAGTTGACAGAGGTTAAAGACCCGACCCACTCTACGAATACTATTTACATGCATTAATTGCTAATAAACTACGTACTAACTATAATAAAGATAATGTAACAATTCGCATTTTCAGGATAATTACTATTCCTGGAAAATTTCACTATTCACTTTTACTATTTATTTTTCCCGAAAATTTTCCCGAAACTTGATTTTTGTTTCTTGGCCTCGAGTGATAAATCATTTCCATGACAAATTAAAAGTTTGACATTCATAAGCTTATTTTCGTGAAAGTTATTAAGGAATTACACGTTTTAGGGTAAAACATCATTCAGAAATTCTACGCACAACGAAACTCGACCGCGTTAAGTGACCCCGCATCGGAAAAATGTTTGACACACTCATGATTTATTTGAGAATAAATCATGACTATGAAAAACGTGACCAAAATAAGCCTCGGCCGTGGAAAAACTGGAATTTTCAGTTTTAAGCGTTTTTACTCAGCCGTAACCTTAGCCTATACCTGCACCGCATTTCTAAGACGATTTAAGTTTTCAACTTATTAGAAAAAGTCAACATATTTTTCCCTCCTCCATTGACCAAAAATCATTCCTTGATTTTATAAGTCATTCCTTGATTTTTAGGCTTACGGTTTGATGTCTAAAAGACATTTAATACCAACCGACACTAGACTGAGCCCAGTCTAGACATTATAAGTCCTTTTAAATCATTTTTATCCTATTAGAAAAGTAACATTTTACTTTTCTCAATTTTACGCAATATTCGTACATTTTACGTATTACGCGTTTTAGACCCGTGTTTCCAGTTTTAGCAGGGTTTTACCACCCAAATGGAACCTACCACTCATTTTATATTTTATTATGGAACATATGGACATGTTTAACAATACTTTCAAATTCCATAATTTTACAATACCCGGTTTTACGTTTCGTGGCTTAACCATTTACGGTTAGCATTTTACGGAGCCAAAACATACTAGATATCTTGGATAATATCTTCCAAAGTCCAACCCTTCCTCCCCAAGCATTGCAAACCGCCACTAGGGGGGGGATTCACACTAGGTGTCTTGATCTCATGACTTAAGGCTTTAGATGTATACATGTGTTCACCTTGGTCTCCAAGGTGTTGACTAGTCCTAGTTTCTAACCTCCTCAAGCCCATATAAATACCCCCCTCCCCTTCACTTGAACGCCACACACCACACCCCAAAACCATTCCATACTTAGTTTATTTCCTCTAAATTCTAGCAAGGTTCAAGTGCAAGTTCAAGATAGAAACCCTAGTTTGATCTTAGGTTATCAAAACACTTCCTTAACCTCATATACTTGGTGATTTCTCTTGAGTTTAAATCTACTCAAGTCACCTCAACCTTCATCATCCATCTTTCAAGATTACAAGAGTAGAAAGATTGCATGAAGTGAAGTGGGTTGAAGCAAGTCTATCAAAGTCCTATCCTTACTAGTTACTTCCTTTCTTTATTTGAAAGCCAAAAGTTGTAAGCCAAACCCTAACATGCTTCTTATTAAATAATCATGTTCATGTTATTTACATATTATTCTTGCTATATTATGTCTTGTAGTTATGTCCATGATGTATAAAAGTGAGCAAAACAAGTTATTGTTATTGATTGTTAAAACAAGTTATTAAAACAAGTAAACTAGTGATTTTCTTGGTAAGACCTGATCAAAATGATAAAAATATGATATTGGATTATTACATATTGTAGTAGAGGACCTAACAAGGAAACCGTAGCAATTTGAACCACCTAAAACGAGTATACGAGTCAAAAGTTACGCCCATTTGAAGTTACAAAAGATTTGCGGCAAAACTGCCTAAAATGTTTCTGTTACAGAAACTTTAAACACGCAAAAAGAGGCATTTCTGGTCCGATTCATCAAAAAGTTAAAACACGAAAGTTGTTCGGAACGACGTTTTCGTTCAGGATTAAAGAAGCTCGAGACCTGAAAACGCTTTTTGAGTGATAATTTCTTCAAATTCTTAACAGCTATTTACATATATATAAGTTACTATATATTGGTTATGTTTTAAAAGGAACAAGAGGTCTTATGACCTATAATCAAGACCACAACCATGGCTAGAGCCAAGGTTGAGTCTCATGACCATTGAACAAGGACCAAAGGTCATGGCAAGGCCATGACTAAATGACCATACAAGCTTACTTAGGCGTAAACATGAAACAAGGAGTTGGCGATAACTTGAACATTCAATTTGGATCTACTTCACCTAAAAGAAACCATGAGATATTACAAATAAAAATGGTCATACAAGTTATATGAAACATACCCTAATAACAATCTTCATGTACTAATAAACTTTCCTAAGTTTATTCAAATATCGGACATGTAACTTTTCGGATTGAAACTTATATCTATATATTTTATCAACTACTACAATAGTAGGGAGCCTCATGTGAGGAGTTCATTATGTAAGCCGTCGAGATGAGTTGTGGATTTACGAATTAAAGTGTCCTGGCTCCTCGAACGCTTACTAACGTGACTTCTGAATTATGTCGGCCCGAACAGTAGTAAACGATATATAAAACATACATGTTTCATGAATCTTTTCTTTCAAAGACTTACAATATACATCATACCACATCATGGACTAGATGCAAGATATATATATAGGCACTTATTCATATTCTTTACTCCGATCCTAAGTCGCAACATTCTATTATAGGTTGCTCGTAGAAACCTTCGCGATTCGACCATCACATTCACTACTCACTACATAACTTAAGGTGAGTTCGTAGCCCCACTTTCTATTGTTTAACTATTTTACAAACCCATGGGGGGAATACATGCTATTATTTTTCCATTCGAACACAATGCTTTCTACTGTATGCTACCCGACTATGTTTTATTGTCACTAAGTAACGATTGCCATGTTCGAAGTCCCTATATCATGAACCATTAGTCACTACCTATAGTGAGCGCGAATATTGTGAATAGATCTATTGGGATTGACGGATCCCATTTGTGTTGAACAACGATGAGTTCACACAAATGCACTATATTTGAGATTTAGCGGTATAATGGCAAAAGTACCTTGATAGGGCTTCTATAATGCCAATTTTGTTGGTTCGATGTTAATGTTTTGGTTGCTTAAGCTTAGTGAAATAAATAACGATTTTGTTTTCTAACTATGAGTGTGAGTCTATAGCTCACACTACGATTATTGTGTTCAAACGATTTAACTAAACTCTACGAATTTCACTCAACCTTTGTGTTGACCTCTCAAGCATGTATTTCAGGTTCATGACGATCAAGGATGGCACAGAAGGACACGGATACTCAAGAGGGCTATAAATTTTATTATCATTCAAAAACTCATTTAATGTAAATTGTAAACATGGAACCATCTGGGACCTCATTTTGTAATCTCTGATATTTATACAATTTGAATGATAAATCTTTTAAAACGACTCAATTGGAGTTCGTTTTCTATTATTGTGACTATTGTGCCGTCAAGTAACACCCAGTTCGAATTCCGCTGCATCCATGAATTGGGGGTGTTATAGATTGGTACCAGAGCTATGGTTATAGAGAAACGGGTCTAATTGAGACCTAAACTATAACCACAATTACAAGCAAAAACATTTTATAGCCTTCCGCTCTTCGTGCCTTCCATCCTCCAGACGATTATGGACTTATTATGCAGGTTATGCTATATAAACATATTAGTATATTGCTATATATATGCTTGCCATATTTTGAGCACTCCCCATAAACGATAGAATTATATTAACATTGTAATTCTTCTTATAGAAATCATGTGCGTACCCACTTCTTCCGATTATGTGCCCACTCTACCTAATAACTTCCAAGTCTTACCACCCTCACCTGAGTTCGGATTTGACTTCGTAAATGCCTTCGCTTCTGATGACGAAGAAGAACCTTTCGAAGATTCAACCGACGAAGAAGAGGATGACCCAATGCCAACTAATTTTGCGTTGAATATTTCTAATTATTTTGAACAAAATTGGGTTTAGGCAGACTCCGAGGAGGATAATGAGTATGAATATGTACTAGAGCCATTACCACCACCACTATCACTTCCCTTTGATATCCCTACATGTGATGATTTGGATCACTCATTATGGATCGTACCTCGACCACCATTGATCCAACAAGAAAGTCAACATGAAAACTACAGCTTCTCAAACTTCATCGACTCGTACCTCTATGACACACTAAACCAAGAAGTTGCCGATCAATCAGAGCTACTCGGACCTTCTAACCCACAATAGACTAGTGTGATGATACTAGTTAACTGTTGTACTACTAAACTGATTAGACTCAGTTAGTAAATGTTACGAAATCTATGTGATAACTAGCGATAGTAAAAACGTTGTAATAACTAAACTGAAAGTATCAGTTAGTAAATTTTGAAGAAGCTTGTAATATGTTTCGATTTTGTAAATCAACCAACATTGTACGAATAAAACTCTTGTTTTATACTATCATGTGTTATGCCTTTAAATCTTCAACATAATTATTCTATCAGTTCCTATAAAAAATCATGCTTATTTCACAACTCTCTACTTACGACGTATCTTTTGAACAATAGAATCATGGCACCAAAGAAGAAGACACCACCAGCAATGACGCAAGCTGCCATTCGCAAACTGGTAAAGGACAGTGTCAACGCAGCACTCATCACGGAACGAGCAGCCGTAGCTGCAGCAGCTGCCGAAGCCGCCACAGCTGCTGGTGCTGCTGATGCTGCAGCAGCCGCTGATGCTGCAGCAGCCGCTGAAGCCGCCACTGCTGCGGAAGCTGCTATAGCTGCAGAAGCTGCCAGAATTGCCAGCCTTAACCTTGGAGGACCAAACTCAACTACCCCTCCGGTGACAAATGTTGCTACAGTACCAAAGGGTTGCTCATTCATTTCCTACTTGAAATGTGAACCCATCAAATTCAAGGGTAGTGAAGGAGCTGTAGGTTTAACCCGCTGGTTTGAAAAAGCGGAGTCGGTATTCTTGGTCAGTAAATGTACTGAGGGTGATAAAGTTCAGTATGCCACGAGTACTCTGTTGAATGAGGCATTGTCATGGTGGAACTCAATTGCTCAACCCATGGGCATTGAGAATGCCTATAAGATTTCGTGGGATAACCTGAAGAAGATGATGATCATGGAGTACTGCCCTCGCAGTGAAATGCAGAAGTTGGAGGTTGAATTCTGGGATCATACGGTTAGGGGAAATGATATCATAACCTACAATCGTCAATTCCAAGAATTGAGGATACTTTGTCCAACAATGGTTTCCACAAAGGAAAAATTGTTGGAAAGGTATATCTGGGGACTTCCATCAAGCATACAAGGGAATGTAACTTCGGCGAATCCAAAGGAACTTGATGAAGCTATGCGGATGTCCCGCAGCCTCATGGACCAAGTGGTACGAATGACAGAAACCCGAAAGCAAAACAACCTCAACACCAACAACAACACCAACAACGCCAGCAATACCAATAACCCCAACAATTCCAACTACCATAACAACAACAACAACAAGCGACCATGGGATGGTAACCATGGAAGTAACAACAATAACAACAACAACCAAACTCAAAACAACAACCAGCAAAACAAAAGACAAGAGACCGCAAAGGCTTATGTGGCTGCACCAACTAGAGGCACAGGGTATACCGGGAATGCTCCACTATGCAATAAGTGTAACTTCCATCACTCGGGTCCTTGCCCAGCTAAGTGTCGCAACTGTCAAAACACTGGACACCTTGCCAGAGATTGTAGAGTCAAGGCTGTAGCTACCGGTAGCAACACACAACCGATAGTTATATGCTTCGGGTGTGGAGAAAGTGGACATTACAAGAACCGATGTCCCCAAAACCAAGGTCAACAAGTTGAAGACAACCAAGGGTGAGCATATATGATAAGAGGAGAAGGAGCTTATCAGAATCTCAACAACACTGCAGAACAATGAAGTTCAGAACTTAGCAGTCATATTTATTTATGCACTCTGTTGTACTACGTGTATGTCATCCCTAGTAATGGGAGTTTTATGACTTAAGAATATTTACTGTTCAATAAACAACTCTTTGTGATAATTCTCATCTATTGTACTTTCTATCTCCAAACCAATTTGATTGTTTAGCGGACTATTACCATTCTATAAGATTTACCCAGTTATCTTATAAACTATTCAACAAATTTTACTTCAAGCTAATTTGTTATCACTTTATTGTTTCACATCATTTTACTCCAAGATATTCTACCACCATCCTAGAAAAATCACTTCATTGATACCACCCTATAAATCAATATCATGCCTTCATTTCCAACTTTCATCACAAACCACTAAATCACAACATACCAACATGAAGAACACAAAGCTCCTTAACCTTCTCACCATCATCATCTTCACAACCCTTAATCCCACAAGCTCACTTTCTGATCTTGATGCACTTTTAAAGCTCAAATCATCCTTAGTTACACCACAAGCAACCTCATCAGCTTTACAAAATTATATACCATCTAAAACTTTTAAGAAACACAATACTACGTAACTAAACCGAACATCACATTATCGGTCCTAAATTATACATAGCCTGATCACCTATATCTAATTCAGGAGGGATCATGTTATGCTGGGAGCAGTCACCCGTATATTTTCTTAGAAACAAACTTCTCATAAGTAACCTCATCCTACGCCATACATTGAAACGACAAATCAAACTACATCACTCTAATCCTCATAAGTAACCACACCTCTTCATCGACACCACTCTAACGTATAACACACACAGAACTTCGGGACGAAGTTCCCCGTAAGGGGTAGAGACTGTAACAATTCGCATTTTCAGGATAATTACTATTCCCGAAAAATTTCACTATTCACTTTTACTATTCATTTTTCCCGAAAATTTTCCCGAAACTTGATTTTTGTTTCTTGGCCTCGAGTGATAAATCATTTCCATGATAAATTAAAAGTTTGACATTCATAAGCTTATTTTCGTGAAAGTTATTAAGGAATTACACGTTTTAGGGTAAAACGTCATTCAGAAATTCTACGCACAACGAAACTCGACCGCGTTAAGTGACCCCGCATCGGAAAAATGTTTGACACACTCATGATTTATTTGAGAATAAATCATGACTATGAAAAACGTGACCAAAATAAGCCTCGGCCGTGGAAAAACTGGAATTTTCAGTTTTAAGCGTTTTTACTCAGCCGTAACCTTAGCCTATACCTGCACCGCATTTCTAAGACGATTTAAGTTTTCAACTTATTAGAAAAAGTCAACATATTTTTCCCTCCTCCATTGACCAAAAATCATTCCTTGATTTTATAAGTCATTCCTTGATTTTTAGGCTTACGGTTTGATGTCTAAAAGACATTTAATACCAACCGACACTAGACTGAGCCCAGTCTAGACATTATAAGTCATTTTAAATCATTTTTATCCTATTAGAAAAGTACCATTTTACTTTTCTCAATTTTACGCAATATTCGTACATTTTACGTATTACGCGTTTTAGACCCGTGTTTCCAGTTTTAGCAGGGTTTTACCACCCAAATGGAACCTACCACTTATTTTATATTTTATTATGGAACATATGGACATGTTTAACAATACTTTCAAATTCCATAATTTTACGATACCCGGTTTTACGTTTCGTGGCTTAACCATTTACAGTTAGCATTTTACGGAGCCAAAACATACTAGATATCTTGGATAATATCTTCCAAAGTCCAACCCTTCCTCCCCAAGCATTGCAAACCGCCACTAGGGGGGGGGATTCACACTAGGTGTCTTGATCTCATGACTTAAGGCCTTAGATGTATACATGTGTTCACCTTGGTCTCCAAGGTGTTGACTAGTCCTAGTTTCTAACCTCCTCAAGCCCATATAAATACCCCCTCCCCTTCACTTGAACGCCACACACCACACCCCAAAACCATTCCATACTTAGTTTATTTCCTCTAAATTCTAGCAAGGTTCAAGTGCAAGTTCAAGATAGAAACCCTAGTTTGATCTTAGGTTATCAAAACACTTCCTTAACCTCATATACTTGGTGATTTCTCTTGAGTTTAAATCTACTCAAGTCACCTCAACCTTCATCATCCATCTTTCAAGATTACAAGAGTAGAAAGATTGCATGAAGTGAAGTGGGTTGAAGCAAGTCTATCAAAGTCCTATCCTTACTAGTTACTTCCTTTCTTTATTTGAAAGCCAAAAGTTGTAAGCCAAACCCTAACATGCTTCTTGTTAAATAATCATGTTCATGTTATTTACATATTATTCTTGCTATATTATGTCTTGTAGTTATGTCCATGATGTATAAAAGTGAGCAAAACAAGTTATTGTTATTGATTGTTAAAACAAGTTATTAAAACAAGTAAACTAGTGATTTTCTTGGTAATACCTGATCAAAATGATAAAAATATGATATTGGATTATTACATATTGTAGTAGAGGACCTAACAAGGAAACCGTAGCAATTTGAACCACCTAAAACGAGTATACGAGTCAAAAGTTACGCCCATTTGAAGTTACAAAAGATTTGCGGCAAAACTGCCTAAAATGTTTCTGTTACAGAAACTTTAAACACGCAAAAAGAGGCATTTCTGGTCCGATTCATCAAAAAGTTAAAACACGAAAGTTGTCCGGAACGACGTTTTCGTTCAGGAATAAGGAAGCTCGAGACCTGAAAACGCTTTTTGAGTGATAATTTCTTCAAATTCTTAACAGCTATTTACATATATATAAGTTACTATATATTGGTTATGTTTTAAAAGGAACAAGAGGTCTTATGACCTATAATCAAGACCACAACCATGGCTAGAGCCAAGGTTGAGTCTCATGACCATTGAACAAGGACCAAAGGTCATGGCAAGGCCATGACTAAATGACCATACAAGCTTACTTAGGCGTAAACATGAAACAAGGAGTTGGCGATAACTTGAATATTCAATTTGGATCTACTTCACCTAAAAGAAACCATGAGATATTACAAATAAAAATGGTCATACAAGTTATATGAAACATACCCTAATAACAATCTTCATGTACTAATAAACTTTCCTAAGTTTATTCAAATATCGGACATGTAACTTTTCGGATCGAAACTTATATCTATATATTTTATCAACTACTACAATAGTAGGGAGCCTCATGTGAGGAGTTCATTATGTAAGCCATCGAGATGAGTTGTGGATTTACGAATTAAAGTGTCCTGGCTCCTCGAACGCTTACTAACGTGACTTCTGAATTATGTCGGCCCGAACAGTAGTAAACGATATATAAAACATACATGTTTCATGAATCTTTTCTTTCAAAGACTTACAATATACATCATACCACATCATGGACTAGATGCAAGATATATATATATATAGGCACTTATTCATATTCTTTACTCCGATCCTAAGTCGCAACATTCTATTATAGGTTGCTCGTAGAAACCTTCGCGATTCGACCATCACATTCACTACTCACTACATAACTTAAGGTGAGTTCGTAGCCCACTTTCTATTGTTTAACTATTTTACAAACCCATGGGGGGAATACATGCTATTATTTTTCCATTCGAACACAATGCTTTCTACTGTATGCTACCCGACTATGTTTTATTGTCACTAAGTAACGATTGCCATGTTCGAAGTCCCTATATCATGAACCATTAGTCACTACCTATAGTGAGCGCGAATATTGTGAATAGATCTATTGGGATTGACGGATCCCATTTGTGTTGAACAACGATGAGTTCACACAAATGCACTATATTTGAGATTTAGCGGTATAATGGCAAAAGTACCTTGATAGGGCTTCTATAATGCCAATTTTGTTGGTTCGATGTTAATGTTTTGGTTGCATGAGCTTAGTGAAATAAATAACGATTTTGTTTTCTAACTATGAGTGTGAGTCTATAGCTCACACTACGATTATTGTGTTCAAACGATTTAACTAAACTCTACGAATTTCACTCAACCTTTGTGTTGACCTTATTTAATTTTGGCTATAGAATTGATCAAATATGAGTTGCTTAATTGTATTTGGGATGGGAAGCTTTTCGTGATCCTTTAGAGGCACATGGTCTTGCACACTTTCTTGGTATGTTATGGTCCTGTTATACATGTATCTGACAATTGCGCTATAGCGTGTTGTGTTATCTCGAAATATATGAATGTTAATGTAGATAAATAGACATTTGTTGTGGTACCATTTCAAATGATGTGCACCATTGTTTATCAAATGATGCTAAATCCGATCAATAATGTTCGACGCTGGATGGTTCCTTTAACAATCATAACGCTGGACAACCTGACAGGGATGAAACACAACCATCAATCAGAACTGCAGCACCAATGTGTTATAAGAGTGAGTGCTCTTATATTTTCATGTCTGTGCTCACCACTAATACTTTACTTTATTATATCCACATGGTTGGATATCCATGGTTACATATGTCTTATTCTTTTGTAGTTACATCTACTGGAAGAGGCAACAGACGAAGGCGCTCATGTTTGGCAACTGAGCATAGGTCGAATACACATTCAGGTATTGTGTCACTTACTCAGTTTAGTTTCAGCAATACCTAAATTTTTTTAAAGGCTTTCCTGTTGTTGGCTTTTTATTAGGTCTACTTGCTAGATTCCTTTCTAGTAAGATTTTATTTTTATTTTTAGGTTTTCTTTAATCTTTCTTATTTCTTTGTTTCCTTTGTTCGTAAACTATCTTGATGGATAATAATAACATTGATCATTTGATTCTTGTTATTCGTGTTTTTCGTCACAGGATTTTCCAAATGCCCACCCCAATCCCTTTAGCGGAAAATGAAAACCCACCTAACCTCTCGCCTAACCACCACTTTGACAATAATTCTGAAATGGAGGAGTCTGATCATGATGATGACCATAGGGCTAGTCCTTTTAACTATTCAGACTCCGATGAGGACCTAGACGATGGTGATGTGATTAATGAGGATAGGATGGAAGATGAAGTAAACCCTCTTAGGTATGTTGACCATAGAACAAGGATTGAGTGTGATAGCTCATTCAATATGCAATTTCCTTGTAAGATTTAATTTAGGAGCTTTAATGCCTACCTTAACTCATCTATCCCAATGAACATAATCTCGTGTAGTGAATATAATAAAATCATGGTAGATGAGTTAGAATACAAAGGAGATAATATTATTGCTAGGGCAATGTCATTACATGTGTTTGTAGGAAGCTTTGTCTACCTTGTTGAGTTCATAGTTATGGAGAATCTAGGAGAACTTATCGATAGTAGGTTAACCCAAGTTGTGTTTGGGAAACCTTTCAAAAGGTTGACCAACCTTGATGAAAAACTTATGGAAGGGTTAATTACATTCTCGAATGGGGATGAATATTTTGTCTACCAAATGCCCCGTGCACACCCTAGGTTCAAGGATTTTTCCATGGAGAAGTGTAGTAGGTATCCACCCCTAGAAATGCTAAGTGAGAATGATAAAAGAAAAGGGCTTAAATATACTCATGAAAAGAATAAAAGATATTATCATGGATGTTTAGAGTTAAGTGATGATTATAAGAAAGATGAGGCGACCATTAGATGGCTCACCCTTGGTTATGTGAGCATAAGCGACACACGGTAGCCCATGACCTTGAGTCTAGCTACAAGACTCGTAAATAAAGAAAAGCGCTTCTTGGGAGGCAACCCATGCTTTGTGTGATTTTTATTTTGTTTGATTGTTTATTTGTTTCCGTATGCATGCTTTATTTTAATTGTTGGTAGATCATGTTTCAAACTAAAATGGTGAAAATACTTTATTTTGTTGTTTGGCTTAGTCTTAACTTCATCCAAAGGTATTCCGCAAAAGATAAGTGTACGGGAAAACCCCAAATATGTTTTTAAGAAACAAAATCGATCATGATTCTCCACAATACTAAATGGACATGTATATTCGTATTTGTTAGAGTCAAATTCTTGTATCGAGTCATAATGATGTTTTGCAGGATTTTCCAGGAAGTAGGACAAAGTTTTTCCAGAAATTTTCCGGAAACTTAACAAAAGGATTTCTGCAGGTCACGGCGTCACGTGTAAAATTCTGGAAATTTTGCTATTTTTGTTTTTCTAACGGAGTCTTAAAGTTTTTGTTGAATCTTTAGTTTTATAATCTCCAGGAAATCTGCAAACATCATTCCACAAGCATTATATTTTACTTTGTTTTCTAGGATTTGTTAGCATATATAGATTGCCGCCGATTTTACGCGAGGTTGCCTTGTTTGTTTTCTCAGGTGTAACAGGTTATGTTTGACAAGAAGATGATTTATTTTTCTGGAAGGGAAGCTTTGAATGGTCATTTTCTTGGAGGAAAATCTAACCTTGTTACCATACTATCCATACCGAGCGAATCAAGGGAGTATTTGAGTTCATTCTTTTACCTTTTTCACTTTTACATCCTTTAATTGAACATTGGGGACAATGTTCATCCTAAGTGTAAGGGGAGGGTAAAATGATGATACCTTATAGTATAAACTTTCACTTGAGTTTGTTTGTTTGATGGTAGATGTGTAATAAAACTAAGAGAAATACTTGTTAGTGTAATTTTAGCGCCAAATTTAAATTTTTTTACAACATTTAGGAGTGAAACTTTAGCCTTAGCAAGCGTCTCATGGATAGGAGTCGTATGACTAGCACAAAACCATACCATTCAGAAAAATTTTCCACCCAAATATGTGAGGTTCGCCTTTAGATTTGATAGGAAAAGCATTTACTATTAGTGCTTATGAGTGTACCGGTAGCATTTAGATTCTAGAACTTGCGTTAGTCATTCATCCCGAAACCGCTAGTGAGACTACATTCGTGTAGTAGGATTTACTACGTGATAAGAGGCATTAGGATCACCCTTGTGTTAAACCCGTATCATAATTACTTAACCATTTAAGTCATATTACTTGGCTAGTTAAGTCAACTAATTTTTCCCACACCCTTAGCGTTGTACTCATTTTTAGTACACGAAACCCCTAGTACACCCCTCCGAGCCTATCCTTTTTTTTCTAACTTTAAGCATCTTACTTAAAGGAAGAATTTATTACACCCCACTTAAATGTACACCCAAATCGCCTTCGCCTTTCGTGTATGTACTCATCTTTAGTGCATTATTGTTATATGTTTAAACCCTTAGTTAATTATCTAATTGATTACATGGTTGCTAAGTCGAGTCATATCCTTGTACATATTGTTTTGGGACGATTGGGACTCATGGGTAAAGTACTAATCTTATGGAGCAATGGAGAAGAACATCTATTATTACCCCCATATATACGATAATCTTAAAAGTACACCAAGTGTTTTGATTATCTTGATTTGAGTCATTAGATTAGTTTATTATAAAGTATGTAAAAATTCAAGTGTAATGGGAATGTTCATTCCCTATGATGTATTATTTTTTATGGTAGGGTAAAAGTGTATGCAAAAAAAAATAGAAAAAAAAATAGAAAAAAAAAAAAAAAAAAAAAAAAAAAAAAAAAAAAAAAAAAAACATACGGACTACCATCCCGTTTCATTCTACGTTTATTTTATGTTTTTGTTATTTTTCATTTATTAGCTTAAGCCGAGTCTAGTCTTGGCTTAGCAACGCCATATTGTACATGGAATTAACCAAGATTATTAACTCGCCACCAGTAAAGATTGCCTATATCCAACAAAACCGTGTATTCCATATCCCTACACCTAACGTTACAACCCTTTGAAAGACCTCTTTGATAGTTTATCCTAGGCGCTTACGCCATGTGGTGGAGGTTTGATCCTTTCCCAAGCCTATGGTAATCTATTTTGCTATGACAGGTAGTGAGAGATGTTTTCCATTTCCATATTGTGATATATACTTTATTACACCCAAGAGATGTGAGTATCTAAACACTATTTGTGAGGTGCTAGTGTATGACCTCCGTGCTTGTCTTTGGTCTTTAGTAAAACGATTATTTGTTGTAATTACATTTATATTAGTGTTAAATGACCCCTAACATGTATTTTGATGAGGCGA
This sequence comes from Artemisia argyi, assembly GCA_030686995.1. Lineage (NCBI taxonomy): Eukaryota > Viridiplantae > Streptophyta > Magnoliopsida > Asterales > Asteraceae > Artemisia > Artemisia argyi. The sequence continues at coordinate 79,774,964 of CM060676.1, forward strand.
AAAATGATCCGTTTTTAGGGGGTCATTTAAGCCAGAATTCGAATTTATTTAATCAAATATTGTCCTAAATCATTCCTTTTGTGATTTTAGGTACTTTGGGAGTGAATTATGGAAAAGGAAGCATTTTGGATGTTTTTGGAGCATAAAAGTGAAGAAAACGGCAAAGTCTTGATTTTCCTTGCTGGGAACAGTACCTGATGGCGTCAAGAAGGATTTGATGACGGCGTCAAGAGCAAAATGGATGACGGCCCAGAGAAAACGTGACGGCATCAGAACAAGGGCGTCAAGAGTAAAAGTGGTGACGGCCAAGAGCAGAAATACACATGACGGCGTCAGATCTGGATCTAGGCAATCCGAGAAGATTTTTGGCGGCGAGATGACGGCGTTAGAACTTTCCTCTTGACGCCGTCACCTCATGGAATCTATACATACTTTTCCAATTTTCATTCATTAAGTGTGGAACTTGTGTGGAGAATTTTAGGGCTGAACTTTATAAACCCTAGTTCGTTTGTAATAGTATTTTCAAGGGTTTTCACCCTTTGAAACCCTTCATGTTCAATTGAGATAAGTATCCTTTCAATTCATTCAATATGTCTATGTGTTGTTTGAATATATCTTACGCTTGTCTTAATTTGAACATGCTAGGCTAGATCTTTTGTGTGTTTGCTTAGATGTAATGAAACCCAGATGTTGATTATAGGTTGATTGCTTGTTTATAGTTGTAATGGATGAATGATTTCAATGTTAGGCTTAAGAAAACTGGCAGATCTCCATTGTGTAACTTGCTTGAACGTCTTAAGAAACATGAACCGATGTGTACTAGGTTTTTATGGTTGTATTTAATGCATGAACAAATTCTAGCGATCCCATGTTAGGAGCTTCTTGCAGGCTCGACATGGGAGTGAAGTAGGAGCTTATAGAATTGGGGAAGTAAGTACGCCACCCCATGATTGGTATTAAGGAATATAACTCGTCATCCACGCAACTATAACAAGTAATTAACCTGTAAAAGATATCTAGGGAGTAGTGAAATCTAAGTAAACACAATTCTCCCATATATTGTTCACACCACTAGTTTAATTTAGTTTATTTTCATTTTTGTCATTTTATTTTGATTGCATCTGTAGCTATTGGGTTAGTTGACTAGCAACTAATTCTGCCCACTCTTCCAAAACCTGAGATTTTACTTGCTTTCCATAAAATATAAAAATACAAAAAGAATCACCCCTCACCTCTAGACCTAGTTTTTAGGCTTTCTAATCCTAGTGACACTATTCTTGAGTTGAACGATCAATCCCTCGGTACTTGTCACTATACTATACTACAACGATCAGGTACACTGCCTGGTGGGGGTTGTAAGCTTCTTGACATCCCTCGAGAGGTAAAGCCTGGTGCAATTCCCATGCATCAATAGTCGTAGGATAAAGACTCGATATGGGAGGACCTATATTCTTTTTCGAAACGACATCAAAGAGCTACTTTTAAAAGAAGCACATAAGTCTAAGTATTTTATCCACCCGGGAGCTACAAAGATGTACCTTGATTTGAAAAGAGATTACTGGTGGTCAGGTATGAAGAGAGATTGTGTGAAATGTTTAGCAAAGTGTTTGGCCCGCCTTAAGGTTAAAGCTGAGTACCAAAATTCGTATGGAAAAGTTCAGACCTTGGAAATTCTGGAATGGAAGTGGGAAAGATCACAATGGACTTCGTTACTAAGTTACCAAGGACGCCCAAGAAACATGACGCGATTTGGGTTATAGTATACCGTTTGACGAAGAGTGCAAACTTCATTCTAATTAAAAAAAGCATGCAAGTTCACAAAATAGCTAAGATATATGTCAATGAGATAGTTGCACGACATGGGTTGCATGTTTCTATAGTCTCTGACCGAGATGGACGTTTCACTTCTAATTTTTGCCAGGGTTTTCAAGAAGAGCTTGGTACAAGACTACATATGAGCACAACGTTCCATCCTCAAGCCAATGTACAAACCGAAAGAACAATTCAAACTTTAGAATACATGTTAGGAGCTTGTGTGATCGACTTTGGAGTTAATTAGGACGATCATTTACCCTTAGTTGAATTTGCCTACAATGATAGCTATCATTCAAGTATCAAAATACCACTGTATGCGATGCTCTATAGTAGGAAGTATAGAACACCCGTATGTTGGGATGAATTCGGGAGGAGAGAACTGGCTAGTACGGATATTGTAATAGCGACTACTAAGAAGATAGAGACGATCTATGAAAGATTTAAGGCGGCTCAAGATCGATGGTGTTTGAAGTTGAATAATTTGTAATGTTAAAGGTCTCTCCCTGGAAGGGTGTGTTGCGATTCAAAAACAAACGAAAGCTTGGTCCAAGATTTATAGGGCCTTTCAAGATTTTGAAGCATGTTGGGGAGGTAGCTTATGTTCTAGAGTTACCAGAAGAAATGAGAGGCATTTACAATACCTTTCATGTATCATACTGAAGAAAATTCCTAGCGGACGAGACTAATGTGATTACTTTAGACGATGTCGAAATCGACCCAGAATTAACCTCACAAGAAGAACCAGAGGTTGGGGAGAAAGGCAAGACAACTTCAAAATAAAGAAATACTTTTAGTGAAAGTTCAATGGAGACATCAGAAAGGATCAAGGGTTACTATAGTCATAGTTTGTGATTACTTTGGACACGTTAACAAGGAATAAAATTAATGAACATATGTACGAGTTAAAAATCGTTATGATAGAAGTATTGTATAGGTTATTATAGTCATAGTTTGTGTTGTGTTATATTTGTGGATTGTGGGTTTTCTGCAATGAGTCTGCTGAGACACTGAGTCTGATGCACCAATACGGCATATCTAAGATCTGGATATGGCGTATTGGTGAAAATGGTGTAATTATATCTGTATATGGTGTATAAGTGATACGGCATATTTCGACAAAGGGATACGACGTATTGGTGTAACACCCTCATTTTTGACAGATCGCAGCGGATTTAGATCTGGGGTATTACCTTATGGAATCATAGTTACAGTAATAGAAAATGACTCGAAAAGAGACGTTTTTATAAAATGAGTTATCATTCATTAAATTATCAGAGTTTTATTAAGAAGAGGTCCCGTGAATCTAAGTTGTGAAATGTTATGTTTTGAACGATAGCAGGGTTGAAAGTCCTCCAAGTTTAGTGCCGCCTTGTGCCATAGATCCGTAACAGCTATATACCTAGGATACATGCTTAAAAAGTCAACACTAGGTGTTGAGTGAGAGTCATAGGTTTAGGGGTAGTGTGAATACAAGTTTCCCTAGGGTTTAGATGTTAAACCCTTCTAGGAAAAATGTAGGATTTTTGATAATTGCAATGCATATACAATTATCATGTGAAAAGTGTTATTGCACTAAGCTCATGAAACCGCACGTTAACAGTCCAAATCATGGGGCACTGCAGACCCTTACATGATGGAACGGAGATAAGTCTAGCTTGCCAAAGTTAAACCATGTGGGATTTCAAGTATAGTACTTATTGGTGGCCCGGCTGAGGCAAACCAACGGGAGTTGTCAAACTCCAATAGATCTATCAATTATACTCGCGTTCACTCGCAAGTGATTATGGTTCATGAATTTTTGTTATGTAGTGATGGCAGATTGTAACACTCGTGCAATAACCAGAGAAAAAGACTTGTATTCGGTTTTAAAGAAAAGCAAGTAAGCATGTAACCCCCTCACAGGATTTGTAAAGCATTTAGAAAGAGTGAGGTTATGAAAACTCATGGAATTTAAAAAGTGTGAGGCTATGAACTCACCTAGGCTTTAGTAATGATTGATTGATGTGAAAAGTGACTCGGAAACTAGATGGCCTTACTCACGTGTCCTGAGGGTTTTGTAGTTCTGTTTGTGTGGTTAAGTTCCTTAGTTGTTTTAAGTTTCTTAAGTAATTACTCCTAGGGTTTCTATGTTTATAACTTAACACCATTCGGGCCATCGTAATCCAGAAGTATAACTCCTCACATGAAGCTCCCTACTATTGTATTATGCTGCCAACATAATACCAGTTGGGCCATCATAATTCAGAAGTATATAACTCCTTACACGAAGCTCCCTACTATTGATTTAAGTATTTTAGATTTAATTATAACATAACACCGTTCGAACCATCATAATTTAGAGGTCATGTAGTATACGTTTGAGGAGCCAGGGCACTTTAACTCGTAAACCTAGCAAACTTGTCAAAACAAATACCAAAATGAAACCCCTCACATGAAGCTCCCTACTATTGTGTCATGCTTTTGTTTTTTAGGTAATACTTTACTTAATAACCTTTAAGTTTCACATATTTACACTTTCTACCCTAAACTTATATACTTTAGGTTATTTAGTTTTCTAACTATCTAGACTTTACACAATTAGTCCCTATACTTATATATTTTATGAAAATAGCAGAAATGACCCTTAGACTTATTAGTTTTCAGAATTTACCATTAATGCCCTAGACTTTATAATATTTGCAAAACTAGTCCTTATAAGTTTATAACTTTTATCCTAAGGTTATGTAACTTTGCAAAAAGGGTCATTAAACCTAATACTTATAAGAAATGTCAAAAATAGTCCCTAGACTTAATATTTTCAGAAAGTTAATATATACCCCTATGCATGGAAAACTTTGCAAAACTAGTCCTAATTCCATGCAAACTATATTTTTATGAAACGAAAGAGTTTCCTAGCTTATGTTTTACTAATATTAGCTTATATAAGTTTCATAAACTAACTCATAGCTTAAGTTAAGGTATGATAGCATGTTTTTAACAATTATTCTGTGATTAGGGTTTTAAAATGGAAAGCTCTAAAACAAAATGATCAAGGCTCAAGAAAGGGTTGCTTCTTAGCCAGCTCGATATAGTAGTGAAGTAGGAGCTTATAGAATTTGGGAAGTAAGTACGCCACCCCATGAATGGTATTAAGGAATACAACTCGTCAATTAAAACAAGGTGTGACAATTCAATAGGTAGAATTGGATAGATAGCAAGGAGTAACATATCATAGGTAGACATGCTTCACTTCCCTTGTAGAACCCTGGTTTATTTTGAACATCTAAATAAATACAGTTTATTCATAGAAGTTAGAGAAAATCGAAGAATTTTTTATTTGATACTCAAATTCACTTAATATATCACATGTGATATAACACTAGTATATAAAGTCGAATACTGAACTTACTTTCCTAAAATGGGAATAACTATTTGTATAGAAACTCCAAAAGATTCACTATTTTTCGCATTAAAAAAATGCACGTCATTAACTTTCCAACCATATATCAAACATGATATTCGAACATCTAAATTAGTAGAGTTTATTCAAAGAAATTGACATTCAAACTCGTTTGAAGTAATACAGATATAACATTAATCTGTAAGTTCAAACATTAAACATATTGTCATAGGCATAAATATCTCTCTAAAAATCCAAAAGTTTCGCCATTTTCTTTATTGAAAACTAAACATCCAAAACTTTCTAATCATATATCACATGTAATAGTTAGACATCTAAACAATTACAGGTTATTTATAAAACTTATACAAAATAACAACACTTATTTAGTCAAATGTGAGCTAACCCAAATCAATAATGATAAGAGAGTTTTCATAACTCACAGCATAAATCGAATGTAATTTTGTATCGTAAATTATCAAAAGTCACTACTACAAAAATTGACATAGAGCCCGGTTGAAAAGGCTAATAGAGCCCGGTTTTTCATGAGGGCACAAAGGGGGGGGGACTCTATTAGGAATTGGTATAGAGCCCGGTTTGAAAAATGGGCTTTATGATGTTTAATAGAGCCCGGGTTTTTCGTTCAAAACCTTGCTCTATGTGATTAAAAAAACCATTTTTAATGAGAATAGAAACCTGTTTTTTCCTTACAAAACATGGCTCTATGAATTGTTCCTTTTTTTTTTTTTTTTTACTTTTCAAATTTTGTTAAATACCACCTGTTTACATTATTTCCACAACAAAAACTAGCAGAAACATCAACAAAACTGAAAACATAACTGTAACAAAACCATAACCTTGATGGTCTATACCAAAACCAATGGCATTAAGATCCAAGATCAGTTTTACAACAACCGAATACAGGTCCTATGGACTACAGAACATACTTAATTCGACTAATTAAACATCACAACAACAGTTTCACAATAAAGTGTTTTGTTGGGCCAAGGGAAATGAGATATACAAAAAGACATGAGTACATGCCAACCTTTCCTAAATACTAACATGATTGAGGATCAGATGTCGCACACTGAAATGCACGAGCTCACGATGTCGTCCAGCTCCTTGGTAGTAAAAGGCTTCTTGTCATTCCAAGGCATCTATAAAAAAAATCCATAAACTCTATTTAAGATAAAACAAAAGAAAATTTAGTGCAATTTAAAACTACAGGTTACTAATACTATTTTCATAAACTACAACATGATAAGAAAAATGTGATTCGCACCGCATGCCAAGCTTACTGATATTATTTACGTGTCAAATACTTCATACTATACTCTTGTATCCATAAGAAACTTTTCAACGCCTAAAATCTACGAGATTGGGTCATGGAACTAATTAAAAAAATTCATATAATGCTGATCAATTCAAGCTAATATCTGATATAACTTATCACATTATATAATTCCTAAATTTTGGAACTATTAAGCGAGTCAACTGTAATTCAGGACAAGTGGCTTTTTGAACTCTAAAATTCCTCTAAGGTTTGAGTTGGGCAACTAGGTGTTGGTAATAAGCTGTAGACCTAAGATGAAATATAGATACTGGAACTAACAAGGATGAAATATAGCCCACCAGAGTTATAATCAGAAGCGCCAATTCACATACACCTACTAACAAGGATGAAATATAGCCTACCATAGTTATGTTAATCACCAGATTTCCTTCATTATTATTAACTAATTTTCTACCAGATAACGTTTTACATTGTAAAAAATTTCATTATATAACAATACAAGCTACTACTGGCTCAGACCACATGCTCTAGTTCAAGTACCTTTTATGGGAAATGTGGTGTCCTTAGCCACAACAAATAGCAATGGAGGTTTCCATAATGATGTAGACCTTCCATGTATCAGTCTGGTGCTATCACAGTGTGGCATGGCTGTTGTACACCACTCATGGTTCACTAAAAATGGACCATGAGCCCGGTTTAAAAGGTTCAAAAGGCCTGGTTTAAAATAGAGGAATAACAACCACAACTGTTCCTATATCCATAGTTACCAACTAATTGCGACCATGAGACAACATTCAACCTAGTGGCCTAATTTAACATATCAAGAATAACCCGACAACATTCAACCTATAGTTGTCCTTAAAAAAATAACATAATGCAAACTAACAATAAGAATGATTTTAAAAGTTACCTTCTGTGTTGGGGAATGAGTGTTGTTCATGGGTAACAAACTGATGCATCCACTTCATCACATAAGGTGGAAAATACATCTTAAGTTGGCAAAGGGTGAGGATAATATCACTCTGCCATTCATCTAACACTTCCGGATCGATCACTTTTGAATGAATCAGGTTGAAAAATAGGCAAAGCTTTGTGATCGTGTGTCAAATGCGGTTTGGAAATATTCCACGAATTGCAATTGGGATAAGTTGTGTAATTAAAATATGACAATCGTGCGACTTCATACCAAGCAATTTCAAGTCATTCATCGACACCAACTTCTTAACATTTGAAGAATATCCGGATGGAAACTTAACACCATGTAAGCATTAACAAAATTTGGTTTTCTCGGCCTTTGACATGGTATAACAAGCTACCGGGAGATACATACGACTTCCTTCTTTTTCAACTGGAGCAAGCTCTTGTCTTATTCCCATTTCAACCATATCCTTTCGAACATTAACCCCGTCTTTTGTTTTTCCCAGAATATTTAACAATAATCCTATTAAACTGTCACAAACAATTTTCTCGATGTGCATAACATCAAGTCAATGTCGGACTTGCAAATGCTTCCAGTATGGCAAATCAAAAAAGAGAGATTTTTTTTCCATATGTTGGTTGGAGTGGTTCTCTTTCGTTTTCCAAACACATTGTTTACTTCTTGAACTCGGGATAATACAACTTCTCCATCCAATGGTTGTCGTAAGACTCCTGGCTTAGGGTTGCCGTCAAACAACTTTTTTCGTCTACGGTATGGGTGATCCTTTCGAAGAGATCTTCGATGTCCCATATAAACCATCTTCTTACAATTTGGCAACCACCTTGAGTGGGTATCATCTTCACAAACAGGACACGCCTTATATGCTTTTGTACCGTATCCAGACAAGTTACCGTATGCAGGAAAATCACTTATGGTACAAAAAATCATGGCCCGCAATTGAAAATTTTCCTTCATGTGCGCATCATACACTTCAACACCTGTACCCCACAGTTCTCTCATGTCATCAATTAACGGTTCCAAATACACATCGATGTCGTTTCCTGGTTGTTTTGGACCTTGAATTAACAATGACATCATGATGTACTTTCATTTCATGCATAACTAAGGTGGAAGATTGTAGACGGATAAAAGAACTGGCTAAGTGCTGTGACGACTACTCATGTTTCCAAAAGGGTTTATTACGTCTGAGCTAAGTCCAAACCGTATATTCCTAATCTCATCACTAAACCATATATCTCTAACCTCATCTCCAACCCGTACATTTCTAATCTCAATATTATCAATATTTCTCCACTGAGGTGAATCAGCCACATGTCTTATTTTTCCATCTTTTTTACGCTCTTCAGCATGCCAACGGAACAACTTTGCATCTTTTGGATTAGCAAATAATCGTTTCAGCCTAGGTATAATGGGCAAATACCATAATACTTTAGCTGGGGGGCCATTCTTCGTCACATCACTATTAATTTCTTTTTCAGTTTTTTCCTTATACCTTGATGAATTACATACATGACATTTATGCAAGTCTTTTTTTTCCTTTGTATACAATACACAATCATTGGGACATGCGTGTATTCTTTTGATTTGCAATCCCCTTGGACAAATCAGTTTTTTTGCTTTGTATACAGAAACGGGCAACTCATTATCTTCAGGGAGCAATTCATGCACTGCCTCTAACAAATCTGTAAAATCTTTATCACTCCAACCATTAGCTGCCTTTACGTTAAACAATCTCAACACTGCACTTAGTCTAGTGTGTTTTTTACACCCATCATATAATGGCTTTTCCGCATGGACAAACAATTCTTGAAATTTGGCATGATTATTGTCATCTATATCACCCTCCATATCATGTAACATGTCATCTAAGTTATCATGACCGTTGTCATACGAATCATCATCACCATCATCCTCGCTATGATCAGAATCAACCGTGTCACGCTCTTGTAATAATTCACCATGCCATGACCAACAAGTATACCGTTCTGTAAACCCAGTTGATATCAAGTATCATTTTATTTTATCAGAGTCAGTATAAAATTGTAGATGGTTACAATCTTTCCACGGACAAGATATTCTTAATTTTCCTTTCCTTTCCGATCATCCTCGGCAACTCTAATAAATTCAGACAGCCTAGTCAAATATTCCTCTGAATTTCGATCTATCTTGTACATCCATCTACTTCGATCCATCTAGAATTTCGATCTATCTAGTACATTCCCTCAAATCCCCAAATATGTGCATAAAACACAATTTTTTAGAAGTAAGAGAAATTATACCGACTTTTCTTTATATACTCAATATGTTAATAACGTTTGCATCTTAAATGGGATCAATTATTTAGAAGGCAATCCTAAAATGGGGGCAATCTTAAAATGGGGGCAATCCAAAATTAATCTCTATTAGATTAATATCGGCTAAATATTTTACTAAGAGAGAATAATTTATACCTTGTTTGTACTAAATGAATGTCATAACAACGCTATTAGTGGTTCGAAAATTCATAGAAATACACCTTACTTGCATGGGTCAATCAAGCTAGTAGCATGTTTCGCGTGCCAAATTATTTCCGAAAACGGTCCTACAAATACAAATAAGTTACAAGTTAACAAAACAAATTAAGGTTCATATATCTAAATATATGTAATAGTTTATCTAAAGATGCAAATCTAATTCATTACTTTTGTTAGATTATGTGATATGGTTTTGTTAGTTGAATAAAATGCAAAAAGAACACACTTATACATACAAATGAAATGAATAATTTTGTTCGTATAACATGTAAAAAACAATTGTTTTCACATTTGGTTAGTTTTCCAAAACAGAATGCCAATAAATTGTAGTACTCGTAATTGATTTGGCAACTTGCCATACTCTATCCCAGTTACAAATATGGTCCATATATGATCGATCATCATATATCAATTTATTTTAGTTATCACCATAAACACATACATATTGATGCAATTATGTAGTAGCAACACAGTTGTAAAAATGAGAAGCCTAAACACATACATACTGATGCAATTAGTTAAAGATTTGCTTAACTTTGAAATTGAATATGTTTATGTTTAAAAATAAGCTAGAGTAGTATATAACAACAATTAAGTATAAGAAGTTACCTCTAATTATGATTTGAGATTGAACAAAACGGGCTCTAATAGTTTTAATCATAGAGCCCGGTTTTGTTATAGAGAACATGGCTCTATACAAAGAATAGAGCTCGGTTTGTAAGCAAAAAACGCGGCTATAAATTTTTAAGCATAGAGCCCGGTTCTGTCAGAAAAAACACAGCTATATACCCTTTTTCATAACCCGGAATCCCTTTAGAGCCCGTTTTTCACAAAAACCGGGCTCTATTAAGGGGGCTCTATTTCTTTTTTTTAGTAGTGAGTGAACATTTGAAAGTTTTCTATATTTTTCCAAACTTCAATAAATTAACTAGTTTAATTTAATATTTGAAATATAATGTGTCTTATATGGTTTGAAAGTTACGAATGCCAAAAAAAAAAAAAAAAACAAAAAAAAAAAACAAAAAAAACAAAAAAACGGTGGACATTTCCATCTTATGTAAATAGTTGTGTTCATTTTGTAGGATAATATAACAATCGTATATCTGATCTCATAATAATGTTCAGTTACATGAGTATATAAAAGAGATAATATGGGCCAAGATACATCACGGGCCTAATCCTAATCTAATACTAATTCTAACTGTCTAACACTCTCCCGCAGTTTGAGCGGGAGGAGACCAAACACTCAAGTTGTCACGAAACTCAGCAAACAAGACGGATGGTAACCCTTTGGTAAAAATATCAGCATACTGAAACCGAGAAGGAACATGTAGAACGCGAACCTAACCGGTAGCAACCAAATCACGAACAAAATAGATATCAATCTCGATGTGCTTTGTCCGCTGATGCTGAACAGGAATAGAGGACAAGTACACGGCACTCACATTATCACAATAAACAATAGTGGCAGAGGACAAAGGTGTATGAAGCTCACGAAGTAGATTCCTAAGCCAACATGTCTCAGCAACAGTATTGGCAACACCACGATACTCAGCTTCAGCACTGGAACGAGAAAGCGTCGGCTGACGCTTTGAGGACCATGAGAGTAAGTTGTTGCCAAGAAAAACACAATACCCCGAGGTAGACCGTCTAGTAGTAGGGCAACCAGCCCAATCAGCATCAGAATAAGCAACCAAGGACTCAGTGGTAGAAGAATATAGTTGTAATCCATAGTCTATTGTCCCCTGAACATACCGTAAAATCCTCTTGAGAGCAAAGAAATGAGGCTCACGGGGATCATGCATATAAAGACAAACCTGCTGAACAGCATATGTAATATCAGGTCTAGTGAATGTGAGATACTGAAGAGAACCTGCAAGACTCCGATATAACTTAGGATCAGAAACCGGATCACCATCATCACCCAATTTAGACTCAGTGTCAATAGGAGTCCGAGATGGGTTACAACCAAGCATATGTGAACGCTCCAAAATCTCCATAGCGTACTTACGCTGTGACAAAAACATCCCAGAAGAGTCACGCATAACCAACACACCCAAAAAATAGTTAAGAGCACCCAAATCAGTCATAGAGAACTCCTTATGCAAAGATGCAATAATCTGTTGTAATATACTATCAGAGGAAGTAGTGAGCACAATATCATCTACATATAGTAACAGAAAAGCAGTATCATCACCCTGTCTGTAAATAAATAAAGAAGAATCACACCGACTCGGAGTAAACCCAACAGTAGTAATGTAAGTAGCAAACCGCTGAAACCATGCCCGAGGTGCCTGCTTAAGACCATAAAGAGATCTCTGTAATAAACAAACATAATCCGGATGCTCTGGATCCCGAAAACCAGGGGGTTGATGCATATAAACAGTTTCAGATAAATCTCCATGTAAAAACGCATTCTTGACATCAAGCTGGTGAACAGGCCAATGTCGAGAAACAGCTAAGCTAAGAACAGTCCGAATGGTACCCGGCTTAACAACCGGACTAAAGGTCTCATCAACATCGACTCCCTCAATCTGTGTGCTACCGTTGGCAACAAGACGTGCCTTGTACCGACTCAAAGTGCCATCAGCCAAATACTTATGGCGAAATAACCACATACAACTAACAACATTGACACCCTTAGGCCGAGGAACACGTTTCCAAGTTTTATTCTTAATAAGTGCATTATACTCATCATATATAGCATTACGCTAATTGGGATCATTAAAAGCATCCTTATATGATCTAGGTGAAGGAGAAACAGTAGACACATGACCAGCAAACTTAGGATTAGGACGAGTAGTCCCGACACGAGAACGTGTGACCATGGGATGAGTAGATACAACAGGTGGAGGCGAAGGTGGTAAAGGAGGTGTTGGTGGAGGAACAGGATCATTTGGTGCAGGGATATCAGTTGGTGTTGGTTCATGAGCAATTGGTGTTGGTTCAAGAGCATTATGTGTTGGTTCAAGAGCAATTGGGGTGGTGCGAATAATGTTGGAAATGAGATTGGAAGAATCTTCCAAAAAATCATATGAGGGGGTGGGTTTGGAAGGATGAGATTGAAACGGAAAAACCGTTTCATCAAAGGTAACATGGCGAGAGATGATAATTTTGTTGGTGTTAAGATCAAGACAACGATAGCCAAAATGATTGGCTGCATGTCCCAGAAAGATTGCAGGTGTGGCACGGGGACCTAATTTATGATTGGTATCGATATGTGGGTAACAAAGGCATCCAAAATCACGAAGAACACTATAATCAGGTGTAGCACCAAAAATTTGGGTAAATGGGATCTCATTATTAATGGCACGAGAAGGTAATATATTCAATAAATAAACAGCCATATTAAGAGCCTCGGTCCAATAGTTTGGTGGTAGGTGTGCTTGAAACAACAAAGTACGAATAAGATTATTTATGGTACGAATCATGCGTTCAGATTTTCCATTTTGTTGAGATGTGCGAGGGCAAGAAAATCTAAATTGGATGCCATGGGTGGAAAATAATTTATGAAAGGCAGTATTATCAAACTCACCACCATGATCACACTGAAACGATTTAAGTTCACACTTAAACTGAGTACGAACATAACTACGAAACAACTGAAATTTAGACAAAACATCAGATTTATTCATTAATGGATAAACCCAAACATACTGAGAGTAATGATCCAAAAACAAAACATAATACTTGAAACCAGAAAGACTCGGAATTGGGGATGTCCACAAATCTGAGTGAACAATCTCAAAACAAGAAGTAACAGAACTAGACGAACTAACAAACGGAAGCTTCACATGTTTACCAAGCTGACAAGCATGTCAAAGAACGGGAAGCTTCTCTTTATTACAAGAAATATAATCACTAGACACAAGACGCCGCAACACTTCACTCCCTGGATGACCAAGTCGTTGATGCCACGTATATTGACTGGTAAGATATGCTTGAGGAATGGGAGAAGGCTTCGTAACAGGATAGAGATCACCTGTGCTATCACAACGGAGGAGTACCCGTCGAGTTAGGAAGTCCTTCACAGAAAAACCAAAAGGATCAAATTCAACAGTGCAATAATTATCACGAACAAATTGACGCGCGAAAATTAAATTTTTGACAATGTGAGGAGTGATTAAAGCATTATTTAAACGAAGAGGACGAAAAGGGGTAGACAAAATACTATGACCAGAGTTAGTGACGGGAATGAAACGCCCATCACCAACCGCAACAGACGGATAAATGCACTCATTAAGAATATAACTAAGACTATGTACAGAATCATTAAGGTGAGAGCTCGCACCTGTATCCATATTCCAGTTGCCAGCAGCCGGTTCCTGAAGAGTGGTGGTATTAAAGGCATTTGGTAAAAGAGTCGCTTGACCCGAACCCTGTGAACCTGATGCTAGTAGTTGACCTGGGTGAAAACCGGCTTGTGATGATCCTTACTGAACCACACCTGGACCTAACTGAACCCCAGGTTGGGAACCTGCAAACTGAAACCCCTGTGGTAGAAGTTGAACCCCCTGCAACTGCTGAGAACCTGCAGCCAACGGAACCCCCTATGGAAACAAACCTGTCACCCCAAACTGAACCCCTTGTGGTAGACCGTGAACCCCTTGAGCAACATTATGACCCTCCCCCTGTGGTAAACCTTGAACCCCCTGTGGAAACACTTGGGCCGAATATAGAGGCTGGGATTGGAATTGAAGTTGAGCTGGTCCATAAGGATAGTTATTCATAGTATAAGCAACAGGAGAAGGATTGGTAGTATAAGCAACAGGTGTAGTAGTTTGGCTAGGTGTAGAGGTAAACCCCAACTTAGCCAACAAATGTCGCAAGGTATCCATATCCGACATAGGAGATGATGAACTGGATTTACGAGGTAGTAAAGTAGACTTACCATGAACACCATTGTGAAGATACCGGCACGCTTCACCAAAACGACAATAACCTTTAGCAAAAAGAAAGTAAGGTTTGTTCACTTTTTCCAAAGGATTAGACGCACGCCGAGCATTGTTATTTGCCAATAGGACCATAGGAGAAGCAGATGTAGCATTCACAAGCGGATCTTGAACCTTAGATTTCATACGCATCTCTTGAGTGGTCAATAAAGAACGAACCGTCTTGAGATCTGGAAAGGGTTCCCTGCTAGCAATAACTATAGAAATCACATCATACGTGCTTGGCAAGCCTTCAAGTGCAAACGTAACAATATCATCATTGCTAAGAGGAGAACCAAGACCATTTAACACTGAAGCAATTGACTCAATTATCTGAAAGTATGCATCAATGGTTAAGTCCCCAAGCTTCAAATTCCGTAGCTCCGCCTTCAAAGCCATAGCTCTTGGGCGTTTATTGTCTTGAAAAATCGTTGCAAGGGACATCCACGCCTCTTTGGCAGTTTGGGGATTAAAAACAACTAACCGCTTTTGAAGATTCACTGCAAGTGTGGAAAAGATCCAAGACCTAATAATGAAATCAACCTTTAGCCATTCCGGATCCCTAGTTGGTGGTGAAGGAGGTGTAGTAGAGGAGGACTCGGCCGGATCAACAAGATGGTCCAAGATGCCATATCCATGACAAAGGTGAGAAAAATAATACACCCATTGGGAGTAATTCATCTCATCAACATCAAGTTTGATGAGAACAAAAGTGGTTAGGTGTTTCATGGCCATAAGTTTATCCGATAAGGTGATAACTGGTGCGGGGGGATTGTTATCTTGAGTCATGTTGAAACAATAGATGATTATTGTTTAGGGTGTATTCTAATTAAAGTTGAAACAATAAATGACAAAGGTAAATAATTGTTTAAAGTTGAAACTGTAGATGACAAGGTAGGGATTATAATATGGATACCAAACTGCCAAACCTTATGCGAATAGTAATCAAACAAAGTAAACCTTAATCAAACAGTAAACTTTAGTCAAATAGTATACTGCCAAATCGTTGTCCAATAGTAATCAAATAAAGCAAACCTTATCAGCGAAACAATAAATTATGTGTATATTAAAACCTTAGTCTAACACGAAGCAAACCAAACTGCCAAACTTTAGATGACAACAAACTAATCAAACAAGTCGACAACACACTTGGTCGACAAACAAACTAAAAACCCGTCGACAACACAGTAGGTCGACAAACAGTAATCTTGAAACAAATGAAACTAAGAAAAAAAAAAGGAGATTAGGGTTAGTGTTATGCGGAAGCAGTAGGGAAAGTGGATCGATAATTAGGTCGTGATACCATGTAGGATAATATAACAATCGTATATCTGATCTCATAATAATGTTCAGTTACATGAGTATATAAAAGAGATAATATATGTAACACCCCCAAAATACCGCAGCGGAAGACTGTGTCACAGGGGTGCTACTTCATAATACAAAGTACAAGTTATAGAAAACGAACTCTAAATGAGACGTTTTGAAAAGTTACCATTCGATTAATGAATTCAAAGTTACAAACATGAGATTCCAAAGTATGATACATAAATGTATACAAAGTTTTGAATGGTAAATGATAAAAGCGTAAGTCTTCAGAATATGCAGCTTGACTCTAAGTTCCACGCACTAGCTATCGCCTTACTAACCTGAGATAAACATGCTAAAGTGTCAACACAATGGTTGGTGAGTTCATAGAGTTTGTCTTAAAACAGTTGAAAAGCCTTAAAGAATGATCACACAGCAAAGGCATTGAGAATCCACTCAGTTACAAGTCCCGCCATAAGAGACTTGTAACCTGTGTGTTCACAACCCACTGCTAACATATAGTATAATAAAGACATGTATAAGTTCATCAAGACAATTAAGCAATTAGTAGTGAGTCTCTACTTCATCTCCGAAGACCTCACTTTTATGATGTATCCAAACATTCGCAAATGTTAGGATGTATCAAAGACAACTGGGAGCCACTTCCCAAAGATATAAGTTTACTGGGAGCCACTTCCCAAAGATATAAGTTTACTGGGAGCCACTTCCCAAAGATAAAAGACAGTCATGTATGTATGAAATCAAGTATAATGCCATCAAGTATAAGACAATCAAGTATAAAACAATCAAGTATAAATGTTTTAAGTATTTGTACAAGTAAGCAAGTAGTTGAGCATGTATCCCCCCCAAGAGTTAAAACAAGTACGAAAAGAGTAGGGGCTATGACTCACCTTAAGTCTATGTAATGAGAAATGAAAGTGGTAGTCGAATCGCGAAAGTCTCTAAGAGCAGCCTATAATAGAATGTTGCGACTTAGGTTTGGAGTAACGTCTAAGAATACGACGAATTGCCCATATATGTCTTGCATAATGTTCATGATGTAGTACTTAGTATATAGTGTAAGTCGTTGAATATAAATGGTCTATGAAACATGTATAAGTTGTATATCTCTTACTACCGTTCGGGCCGACATAATTCAGAAGTCATGGAGTAAACGTTCGAGGAGCCAGGACACTTTAACTCGTAAATCCACAACTCGTCTCGACGGCTTACTCAATGAACTCCTCACATGAGGCTCCCTACTATTGTAGTATTTGATAACATATATATATATATATATATATATATATATATATATATATATATATATATATATATATATATATATATATATATATATATATAAGCTTTTTGATCTTTAATAGTTATATGGTCTTTAGCCGTGGCTTTGCCGTGACCTTGGTCATTGTTACCATGGTCTTGAGACTCAACCTTGGCTTTAGCCATGGTTGTGGTCTTGGCTTTAGGTCATTAGACCTCTTGGTCTCATCTAATTATAATGATTATATACTAACTTTGGTCTAAAAATGGGCTGTTAAGAATTTGAAGAAATTTATCACTCAGAAAGCGTTTTCAGGGCTCGAGCTTCTTTGTTCCTGAACGAAAACGTCGTTCCGGACAACTTTCGTGTTTTAACTTTTTGATGAATCGGACCAGAAGTGGGACTTTCAAAATCATAATTTGATCAGAATGCTATTTAGGCAGATTTGCCGTTTTGGTTTCGCTAACTTCAAATGGTCATAACTTTTGACTCGTGTACTCTTTTTGGGTGATTCAAATTGCTATGTTTTCCTTGTTAAGTCCTCTTTAACAGTAAGTAAGTGTCGAATATCAAAGTTATACTATTGGGGTCGTAGTTCTCCATAAAAATCACTAGTTTGCTTGTTTACTTGTCATAAGTTAACATATGTATACCAATACTTGTTTTATCCATTTTTAAACATCATGAACACAATACAAAGACCATATATAGCATGAAAGAAACATAATAAGCATTAAATGATATTGAGCAAGAAAGTGTATAAGGGTTTGCTTACAACTTTTGGCTTTCTAAAGAAAGGAAGTAAAGTATAGAACTAGGACACTAAACCTAAGCTTGTGAACCCTTCACCATAACCCTTGTAACCCTTGCTAGCCTTGATCTAACCCTTGTGAAAACCATTTAACTTCAGCCCTAGTAACCTTGTGTAGCTCCTAATTCAACCATGGAATCACCAAACAAACTTAAGAACTAGGTAGAGAATACTAAGACCTTGAACTTTGTAGTGTAACTTGTATATTGAAGATCAAAGGATCATGGTGCTATGATATAAGGGTGTGGCGTTTTTGTGGTGAAGAAAGGAAGCAAATGAGCTCTCTATTTATAGCAAGAATGAGGAGGTTAGGAAGCTTGCTAGGAAAGTGCTATAACTTGGTGACAAAGTTGTAATTAAGTAAGATCTAATGGCTAAAGTCAAGATTTAACCACACATGGTGACTTCCCCCCCTCCTAAGTCGTTTTTCCAAGGATAAGGGTGACTAGATGAGTAGTCATGGTCTTTGGATGATAATATCCTAAGTATGTAGCTAGTTTTGACTCCGTAAATCGCTAACCGTAAATGATTAAGCCTCAAAACGTAAAACCGGGTATCGTAAAAATATGAAACTTGAAAGTATTGTTAAACATGTCAATATAGTCCATAATAAAATATAAAATGAGTGGTAGGTTCTATCGGGTGCTAAAACCCTGCTAAAAACTGGAAACACGGGTCTAAAACGCGCAATTCGCGTAAAACGCTGAACTGAAAAACGTAAAATTCCGAAACTTTTGGAATTGTCATAAAATGATAGAAAATCATATTTCTATTGTTTATAATGTTTTATGGATATATCGGGATGCTGGAAGGACGTTTAAACCTAAAAGTAAATCTCGGACACGGCTTTGTGATTTTTGCAGAAATGATCCGACGAGCGTCAAACTCTCGGATTATCGTTAAAATAGTTTAACTTACGAGAATATGAAATAAAAATTTCTGAGATGAATAGTAAAAGTGAATAGTAAAAGTGAATAGTAAAATTTCCGGGAATAAAAGTTAACCTGAAATTGCGAATTGTTACAGTCTCTACCCCTTAAGGAGAACTTCGCCCCGAAGTTCAGTTGATGTTAACTACTTACGATGTGTCTAAGAGAATTCGGGATCTCTAATATAGTGGTGTTCACTCTGATTTGTCTAAGGTTCTGGTTAAGGAGTTGTATCGGCTACAATTAAGCCCACTTATTTATAACACATTACTTACATAAAGAAGCGTCCAAATTTATGTAAGTAAGGGATCATAAACTTATGGTTCGGTGATTTACAATTTCTTTATTTAACTGAAGAGGCGTCCCAATCCATTTAAATAAGGAGATTCTAAATCATCCTACTTAAGAATTTCCGACACAAAATCCGCCTTCTGAGGCCGATAGTAAGATAATCAAGCCATCAAATCCCTAAAGCTAAGCAATAATATTATTTAACTCAAATCTTGTGTCTCATCAAACAAGAACTGTCACAAGATCTAGTTAACTAATTAGTTATTACTGAGCTCCATGTTTTTAATGACTCGACGAATCTCTGGGGCTCCTTATAATACTAAAGTCACATCATCTAACAGCGTGGAATTAAGCAAACCTCTAACCAAAAAGCATATGTGTATGTATTGTGTGTAAGGCAAATAAAGAGGAAGGTCCCAACGTATATAGCAGTTATAGTCTAGGCACTAAATGCAACCTAGTTCTCTATAACCAAGGCTCTGGTACCAATCTGTAACACCCCCAAAATACCGCAGCGGAAGACTGTGTCACAGGGGTGCTACTTCATAATACAAAGTACAAGTTATAGAAAACGAACTCTAAATGAGACGTTTTGAAAAGTTACCATTCGATTAATGAATTCAAAGTTACAAACATGAGATTCCAAAGTATGATACATAAATGTATACAAAGTTTTGAATGGTAAATGATAAAAGCGTAAGTCTTCAGAATATGCAGCTTGACTCTAAGTTCCACGCACTAGCTATCGCCTTACTAACCTGAGATAAACATGCTAAAGTGTCAACACAATGGTTGGTGAGTTCATAGAGTTTGTCTTAAAACAGTTGAAAAGCCTTAAAGAATGATCACACAGCAAAGGCATTGAGAATCCACTCAGTTACAAGTCCCGCCATAAGAGACTTGTAACCTGTGTGTTCACAACCCACTGCTAACATATAGTATAATAAAGACATGTATAAGTTCATCAAGACAATTAAGCA
Organism: Artemisia argyi; assembly: GCA_030686995.1. Classification (NCBI taxonomy): domain Eukaryota; kingdom Viridiplantae; phylum Streptophyta; class Magnoliopsida; order Asterales; family Asteraceae; genus Artemisia; species Artemisia argyi. Next base: position 79,795,440 of record CM060676.1, read on the forward strand.
ATTAGTAGTGAGTCTCTACTTCATCTCCGAAGACCTCACTTTTATGATGTATCCAAACATTCGCAAATGTTAGGATGTATCAAAGACAACTGGGAGCCACTTCCCAAAGATATAAGTTTACTGGGAGCCACTTCCCAAAGATATAAGTTTACTGGGAGCCACTTCCCAAAGATAAAAGACAGTCATGTATGTATGAAATCAAGTATAATGCCATCAAGTATAAGACAATCAAGTATAAATGTTTTGAGTATTTGTACAAGTAAGCAAGTAGTTGAGCATGTATCCCCCCCAAGAGTTAAAACAAGTACGAAAAGAGTAGGGGCTATGACTCACCTTAAGTCTATGTAATGAGAAATGAAAGTGGTAGTCGAATCGCGAAAGTCTCTAAGAGCAGCCTATAATAGAATGTTGCGACTTAGGTTTGGAGTAACGTCTAAGAATACGACGAATTGCCCATATATGTCTTGCATAATGTTCATGATGTAGTACTTAGTATATAGTGTAAGTCGTTGAATATAAATGGTCTATGAAACATGTATAAGTTGTATATCTCTTACTACCGTTCGGGCCGACATAATTCAGAAGTCATGGAGTAAACGTTCGAGGAGCCAGGACACTTTAACTCGTAAATCCACAACTCGTCTCGACGGCTTACTCAATGAACTCCTCACATGAGGCTCCCTACTATTGTAGTATTTGATAACATATATATATATATATATATATATATATATATATATATATATATATATATATATATATAAGCTTTTTGATCTTTAATAGTTATATGGTCTTTAGCCGTGGCTTTGCCGTGACCTTGGTCATTGTTACCATGGTCTTGAGACTCAACCTTGGCTTTAGCCATGGTTGTGGTCTTGGCTTTAGGTCATTAGACCTCTTGGTCTCATCTAATTATAATGATTATATACTAACTTTGGTCTAAAAATGGGCTGTTAAGAATTTGAAGAAATTTATCACTCAGAAAGCGTTTTCAGGGCTCGAGCTTCTTTGTTCCTGAACGAAAACGTCGTTCCGGACAACTTTCGTGTTTTAACTTTTTGATGAATCGGACCAGAAGTGGGACTTTCAAAATCATAATTTGATCAGAATGCTATTTAGGCAGATTTGCCGTTTTGGTTTCGCTAACTTCAAATGGTCATAACTTTTGACTCGTGTACTCTTTTTGGGTGATTCAAATTGCTATGTTTTCCTTGTTAAGTCCTCTTTAACAGTAAGTAAGTGTCAAATATCAAAGTTATACTATTGGGGTCGTGGTTCTCCATAAAAATCACTAGTTTGCTTGTTTACTTGTCATAAGTTAACATGTGTATACCAATACTTGTTTTATCCATTTTTAAACATCATGAACACAATACAAAGACCATATATAGCATGAAAGAAACATAATAAGCATTAAATGATATTGAGCAAGAAAGTGTATAAGGGTTTGCTTACAACTTTTGGCTTTCTAAAGAAAGGAAGTAAAGTATAGAACTAGGACACTAAACCTAAGCTTGTAAACCCTTCACCATAACTCTTGTAACCCTTGCTAGCCTTGATCTAACCCTTGTGAAAACCATTTAACTTCAGCCCTAGTAACCTTGTGTAGCTCCTAATTCAACCATGGAATCACCAAACAAACTTAAGAACTAGGTAGAGAATACTAAGACCTTGAACTTTGTAGTGTAACTGGTATATTGAAGATCAAAGGATCATGGTGCTATGATATAAGGGTGTGGCGTTTTTGTGGTGAAGAAAGGAAGCAAATGAGCTCTCTATTTATAGCAAGAATGAGGAGGTTAGGAAGCTTGCTAGGAAAGTGCTATAACTTGGTGACAAAGTTGTAATTAAGTAAGATCTAATGGCTAAAGTCAAGATTTAACCACACATGGTGACTTCCCCCCCTCCTAAGTCGTTTTTCCAAGGATAAGGGTGACTAGATGAGTAGTCATGGTCTTTGGATGATAATATCCTAAGTATGTAGCTAGTTTTGACTCCGTAAATCGCTAACCGTAAATGATTAAGCCTCAAAACGTAAAACCGGGTATCGTAAAAATATGAAACTTGAAAGTATTGTTAAACATGTCAATATAGTCCATAATAAAATATAAAATGAGTGGTAGGTTCTATCGGGTGCTAAAACCCTGCTAAAAACTGGAAACACGGGTCTAAAACGCGCAATTCGCGTAAAACGCTGAACTGAAAAACGTAAAATTCCGAAACTTTTGGAATTGTCATAAAATGATAGAAAATCATATTTCTATGGTTTATAATGTTTTATGGATATATCGGGATGCTGGAAGGACGTTTAAACCTAAAAGTAAATCTCGGACACGGCTTTGTGATTTTTGCAGAAATGATCCGACGAGCGTCAAACTCTCGGATTATCGTTAAAATAGTTTAACTTACGAGAATATGAAATAAAAATTTCTGAGATGAATAGTAAAAGTGAATAGTAAAAAGTGAATAGTAAAATTTTTGGGAATAAAAGTTAACCTGAAATTGCGAATTGTTACAATATAGGCCAAGATACATCACGGGCCTAATCCTAATCTAATACTAATTCTAACTGTCTAACACATTTTACTACATGTGTTTAATGATCCAAACCTCAAAATTAGTGTTAAATCACATGTAATATATCATGTAAGTTCTAACACTTAAAAGTAAAGAGAAAAATAAGTAGAAAAAAGTATCGAAAGTATGTCAAAATACCATTCTATAATAGTCAATTAAATGCTTGTCGTGTAATTTATTCTTATCGACTAACTGTTTTTTAGGTATAGAAAAAGATGGGGTGAGAGAAGGTGAAAGCGTGTTTTTATTTTTTATTTTATTTATTTATTTATTTTTTAATTAACATTGGGTTCTTCTGATTGATCCTTAAGTCTTAATCTCTATAATAATTTGACCAATTTTTTTAGAGTAAATTGCAAATATGGTCCCTGTGGTTTGATGAGATTGCACCACAAGTCCCTGGTATATGGAAATTGCAGGCGGCCTCCCTGTGAGCAAGTTTGGGTTTCACTTTAGTCCCTGGCTTCTAACTAGGTTAGTCTCACCCCGTTAACTCCAGCCACGTGATTATCACGAGAGGGCATTATTGTCATTTTAGTACTAGTCCCAAATAAAAAAAAGGTGCACACGGATGGTTTGATTATTTTAATGGGTTTAACCCTAAACCCGATCCAATGTCAATTTTATTAGTATAAAACACAAATTAAAACCCTAAGAAAAATCATAGTCGTCCCCAAATTTAATCATTTGATCCCACTTTAATCCTCATCATTTAAAATGCAAACTTGGTACATTAGAGCATACGGGGAAAACTTTGATGAAGATGTTTATGGTAATAGCACTCAATACCTTTGAATCTATTGTTTCATTTTTAGTATATAATCTATTTATTGAAAAATGATGTAATACGAAGTATCTAATAAGTGTTTTGAATATTTAACAGGTACGTATAAGAATTTGTTTTCAATGAAGCTCCATTATGGTGGAAGGTTCACTGAGTGCCCAAACAGGAAGTATGTTGAAGGTGAGGTTACCTTTGTGGACATGATTGACATGCAACAATTTAACATTGATTTGTTATACTCAGTATTGAACTCCTCAGGCTATGATTGTAGTGGAAATTTGTATTTTCACTATAAGATACCATTAAAAGGGTTAGATAAATTCTTGAAGCCTTTGGTTAATGAGTCTGATTGTGAAGGAATGTTAGAATATGTCCCTAACCATAAGACTATGTATGTTTATGTTGAGAATGGGCATACCACAATAGGAACTGTCAATGATGGTGAAGAAGAGAGTGAGGGTGAGCAAGAGAGTGATGGTGAGGAACAGAGTGATGGTGAGGAAGACAGTGAGAATGATGAACATAGTGATGGTGAGGAAGACAGTGAGACTGATGAAGAAGAGGATTTAGTTGAGGATGAAGAACATATGGTTGATGAAGTAGATGTGAATATGACAGGATTCAAGTTTGAAGTAGATGGTGAGGGTGAGTTGATTGACACCATTAAACCCAATGTTAGTTTAATTGAAAATGATTTGCATGAAGTAGATTTTGAGTCTTGCCCAAGTGATGATGAAAATGACAGTGCTAGAACACAGGGACTTAGAAAATTAAGAAAGGGTATTAAGAACAGTTTCTCTGTTGGTAAAGAGTTTGCAAATCAACAAGAAGCAAAGGATAGGATTAGAGCTTATGCAGTTGAGGCAAGAAGGAACATAGAATTTAAGAAAAATGATAAGCTAAGGTTAAGGGTGATTTGTAAAGGTGTGGTACCAAGTGTGAACAACAAAGATGCTTTTGTTGACAAAGTACAAAGTCAAACAGACCATAAATCTGTCAAGGGCAAGGAGGTAATTGTACATACAGAAAATGACAAAGTTGAATGTCCTTGGCTTTTGTATATCTCTAAAGGGGATAAGGGTAAGTGGGTTGTTAAAACCTTTAATGATGAGCATAAATGCTTACAATCCAGGAAAATTAAACATTGCACCTCCACTTTCCTTTCCAAACACATCACAGATATCATAACCAATAACCCTGAGATCCCAATTTTAGCCGTGCAAGAACAGATGCAGAAAAAATTTCATGTAGGGGTTTCTAGGACAAAAGCTTTTAGGGCTAAAGCAAAAGCACAAAAGATTATGAAAGGAGAACAAGTCAATCTTCAAAGGCACATGCAAAGGGTAACATGTCTGCTTCACAACCAAGTCAATCTGCAAAGGCACCTACTAATGTTGTATCAAGTCAAGCTTCACAACCAACTGAAACTTCAACTGGGCCAAGAGTTAAAAGAACCAAACACACTGCTTGCAGGTTAACTCCAGAAAAACAAGCAAATGCATGACTGTGCAAAGAACTTTGTCTAATATTATCTTGAATAACTATGTTATCATGTTTATTTTAAGACTTTGTCTAAGACTGTGTTTCTAGACTTTGGTTATATCTATGGTATGCAGTGTGATGCTTTTTAAGACACTGAATTTGCTTTATCAATGTTTGACTTTGCTTTATCAATGTTTAACTTTGGCTTTTACTATATGGTATGTCATTTTCTATACTGCTATGGCAAATGTGATTGATTTTGGTCCCTGTGAGAATGCTTTTGGCAAATGCCAATGTGGTGAATGTGTTTTGGCAAACATCAACTGCTAAACACATACCTTTTGAGACAATAATATATAAACATAAAAGGATTTCATTACTTAACTGACTTTCAATACAAAACACAATCAATTGACCATTACATTTATCTTGGTCAATTCATAAGTTCAGTTATATTGCAACCCTAACATACATTACATCAAATAGAAAATCATAAAAAAGACCCAACTGCAAATGAGCCATATCTTTAGCCTACGATTTGAAACAGCCATTGCATTCAAAGATTGCTCAAGTGCATTTCTTGATGCTAGTAAACCAGGGATAATTGCCACAGCACGAGCACACATAGGTGGATCCACCCAAGAAAAGAAAGGACAATGGGTACCCTACAATGAATAACTTACAAAAATTAGTAAAGTAATTTTCACAAGGATAATCACCAAAAGCATACAACTTACAATTTGGGGACAACATCGAAATCGACGTCCAGGGTTTATATTAGTCCATGAAGTACGTACAATTGTTGGGTTACCACAAAAACAATTCATTGGTTTAGGGGCAAAATAATCTAGGGTTTATGTGTGTGTGTGTGAAGTTGTGTTTGATTATTTGGGGGAAAATGACAATGGGGGTGTTCTAATAAACTTCTGAGATTGGGATCACTAGCAAAAAGACAATAATACCCTTTGTGTTATCATGTAAGTCCCAACATAACGGGGTGAGACTAACCTAGTTAGAAGCCAGGGACTAAAGTGAAACCCAAACTTGCTCACAGGGAGGCCGCCTGCAATTTCCATATACCAGGGACTTGTGGTGCAATCTCATCAAACCACAGGGACCATATTTGCAATTTACTCTTTTTTTTATATGTTGTTCTAACCTTTGGTTTATATATCCATTCTTCTCTAATTCTCTTGTTTCTTATACAGTATCCCTTTAGTTAGAACATTGTATCATGATAATCTTTACTCTCTCGTTTTTTAATACACTTACTTACATTTAAACGTTCATTTTCAAAATTACAGTGGAAAAAGGAATACCCCTTGTATTCAATATCTCTATGGGGTAAAGAGGGTTCAAAAAAAAAAAAAAAAAAAACTTTCGTTTGGTAACTTTATTAAAAATTAACAAGAGGGGCCGTCTTTCCTTTTTTTCAAATAAAGTAGATCAAATTGATGACAATGTAAGAAATATGATACAACCTTTTCTTTCGATTCGTAATTTAGGCAATACGAAGACTTCTTTGTATCCTTATGAATCATATAACACTATGTTATTCCCAATACTTATATTAATTCTATTTACTTTGTCCGTTGGATTCTTAGGAATTCCTTTCAATCAAGATGTGGATATTTTAACAAAATGGTTAACCCCGTCTATAAATCTTTTACATAAAAATTCAAACAATTCAATAGATTAGTATGAATTTTGTAAAGACGCAGTTTTTTCAGTTAGTATAGCCTCTTTCGGAATATTTATAGCATTTTTTTTATATAAACATGTTTATTCATCTTTTCAAAATTTGGATTTAATTAATTCATTTGTTAAAATAGGTCCTAAGAGAAATTTTTATTACAAAATCAAAAATGCTATATACGATTGGTCATATAATTGAGGTTAAATAAATTCTTTTTATGGAACATTCTTCATTGGGGGATGAGAAAATTGGCCAAATTAATTCATTTTTTTTTTATAGAATTATAATTGATGGAATTCCAAATAGAGTTGGTCTCATGAGTTTCTTTGTAGCAGAGGTTATTAAATCGGTAAGGGTGGGCGTATTTCCTCTTATCTATTCTTTTATTTTTCTTATGTATCATTTTTTTTTTAGTAATTTACTACTTTTTTAATCTTTAATATTAATTTAATTAATTAAATTTATATTCATATAATATAATATTAAATATATATTTCCAATCCATTTCATGAATAAAATGTAACCTATTATCCAACCAACAAAACTACTTGTTACAAATAGCATCTTGCTGTTGCATCGAAACATAACAATGTTGACTAATCTCGCTAACATTGAACTTGGTAAAATGAAATGATTGAATAACTAAAAAATGAGATTATTTAGGAATACACATTGAATGCTGAGATTACGCATTGAATTTCTGGTAGTAGATCATTATATATCCATTCAAATGAATTGAACCAACATTTTTTTTTTTTTTTTTTTTTTTTTTTTTTTAACATGGATTGAACTAACTCATAATATTTCTAAGGGAAAATTTCATATATAATCAAAAGAAACTTTATAATTTCATATTAAACCAAATGACAAGTTTTTTTTTATATATAAATATAATGCTTTTAAAGCATGTGTCAGATATATATGGAATTATTATGTTTCTTTTACGAAATTGCCCCTATTTTCAATAATTAGACGAGTACCCATGCATAGTAACGGGATTTTATAGTGTTAGATAGTTATAGTGATAAAAAATTTTATGGGTTATAAACGAAAATTAACCCGATTTGACCCGGCCGGTTCCACCGGTTGAATTGGTTCCAGTAAAAAAAACGGGTCAAATTAAACTGATTTTTATATTTTCGAAACTCGCTTAGACCCTCCGAGTTTGAAGTGGCTAGATCAACCTGGTTTTCGACACACACGCATGCGCGAGCGCGCACACACACACACACATATATATATATATATATATATATATATATATATATATATATATATATATATATAGGGGAGGGTTATTGTGAGATCAAGCTTAAAATTCTAAAAGTAAGACCTAATATGGTTCATTGGATCATTGTATTTGTTTTTAATGAGATTAACATTAAATGAGTGGCATTATAGTAATTAAATAGGATTTTAAAGGTATTTTGGACAATTCCCTTTTTCAGATTTTCATCTATTTTTTATACAAAAATCTAGTCCACATTTTTTATAAATTAAACTGTTACACAAAGCAAAAATATTAAATGTATCAAAACTTAACAGCAGCAGATTCCGGTACACCGGAATCTGTGCATTTTACCCAGAATCCAATAGATAAAATTTGACAATATTTATTTAATAAACACACCATACATAAACACACCAGATACATATACAGATCTGTGTATCAAAAACCTATCGAAACCGAACCATACATAAACACATCCATGTACCAAGAACCTATCGAAACCTAGCAGTAGCAGATTCCGGTACACTGGAAGGAATCCGTGCAATTTACCAAAAGTCCAATATAAAAATCTGTTACAAATCCTTGCATTTCCACCATCTTGTATACAAATCTGTTACAGGGCGACACTTCCGCCACCATCACATAACTGATACCTGGTACATCGTGGTTCACCGGGAAAATGATAGGTACCCATATTCACCAGAAAAAATGAAGCCTCGCCATTTAAAACGATGTTAGGTACCCAGATTCACATGTGATACATGATGGTTAATCCAAACTGTTACAAAACTGAACCAATACATGCCATAAACAAACCGTAAATTCCCAAATAAATCAGATCTCGTGAACCATCACGGCATGTACCACGACCTCAAACCACAACCAACACAACCCGTACCACGACCACCAAGTCCATAAAAAAAAAAAAACCCCTTGCTAGAAAACGGCCATGAACCTGCCTGAAAACGAAACTCCAACGGATCTTACAACTATAGATCTTACAAAAAAAAAAAAAAAAAAAAAAAAAAAAAAAAAAAAGATAACGCAACTCCAACCCAGCTGAATATCTCATTTAAAACAATAGATCGAAACAAAAATCAAATGAATATCTCATGTAAAATAATAAATTGTGACAAAAAACCAACTAAGGACTGGTTTGCAATTTCTTAAAAGTATTGTATCCTGGAAAACAAAATGAGATCATAACAAATCTTGAGTACAAAACATCGTGGGATGTATCATGAAATGCTCGTGTAAAACAGACGGGTTGTGTTTTCCGACAGGGTACAACATATCATTGTACAACAGATCGATGGTGGGTTTTCCAGCCGTGGTGGATTTGTTGTGAGGCGGCTTTGAACCATGATACACAGTCAAAATAGCGGCGGCAAACTGGGTTTTGCAAGCGATTAATGGTGGCTTATTGGTGGTCGGAAAAATCAATGACGATCGGAGGATGATTGGGTTTGTGTTTTGAGGAGAGATGGGGGAGGGGAGAGAGATAGGGAGTTAAGTGAGATGAAGATGGAGGCGGTTAGTAAGTATTAGGGTATAAGTTTATTTAGGTTAGATGTGTAAAATGTTTACAATACCCTTTTTCATTTAATTGCTAATTACATTTTAAATTAAATTATTTAATTAATGAATAGGACACTTGCTCTAATTTTATTGGTTGTTGAATGGATCTTACTTTAAGAATTTTAACTTTGATCTTATTTGATCTCAACTATATATATATATATATATATATATATATATATATATATATATATATATATACTCCTTTTTGTATAACTTTTGTGGAAGACCGGGTGACCTAGTGGTCGAACAGGTTGAACCGGTAACTCGGTGATTCGACCAGGTCGATTAGAGACCGATTTTCAAAACATATTGATTAAACACTAACACTATCTAAACTAACGAGTAACAAACAAAAATAATAATAAAAGATTATGATTTCATAAATGATTTACTTACTTTTTTCACTTTTCCATTTGTATATAGTATAGATTAAACTCTTCAGATTTATTAAATATCTAACTCAACTCAACGAAGACAAGTGAATTAGAGAAGAAAAAGCAAAAACTTGTTGCCACCAATACAAACACTTGAACATTACAACAAATACTTGTGGATTGAACTTTACAAAACTATCCTGAAATTGTATGATCTTAAAACGAAATACCAATCATCTCTATCAACAAGTTTTCCATCATTAATGTCTCTTTTTCTCCGCGAAATTGCTCTGCATATTCCATAAACATTTTATATCAAACATGTTAATTATCGCGTGTTTGTAGGAACCAATATAACAAATTTCAAAGAGCTTAATTTAAGCATACCGTGTATAAATGATTCTTGTTGATTAATTTTTGGTGAAGAAACCGGAAGCATTGGAAGAACATGGCAATTGCATATCTCAATCATGTAACCATCTGGATCGTGGAAGAAGAGCTGATTCACCTCGACACCTCCTTCTTTAACCACTGCGGTCACATACTTGATTCCCATTGCCTCGAGTTTCTTAATTATGAGGTCCATATTTGTGCATTGAAACGAAATGTGGTTGTCTTTTGGATTAATCACACTTGTCTTCATTGGAGTTGTGTCCATTTCTAACAAATGTATTCCAATCCCATGGCTGAACAACCTATTTTGAATTCAAACATCACTAAATTTAACATTGTATAGAAAATATTGAAATGGCTAATATGAAACTTATACATTTTGTTAATACATACCATGCCCCTTTGAAGTCAAAGGACGAGGGACGTCTAATACTAGCAAATCCAAGAACATCACTGTAAAACTCAACTGAACGAGCAACGGATTTGCATACGAATGAGACGTGATTGAGTGATAACAAAGGTAGCTGTTGCTGCGTTAAAGATGTGTCCTTGATCGCCATTGTTGTAGCAATAAAATTCCTTGCTGAAAATTTGTGTTGTTTTTCTTTTGGAGTTTCTAGTTGTTTGTGGATATGATATACTAGTAATAACAAAAGCTCATATATTTATAGCGTGGATAGTGGTGTGTAGTGAAAGTAACCACTCCAAAACAAAGGAAATAAATTAAACGTGTTATATTTGAAAACTTTATTTTTATTTTTTATTATTATTATCATTTAAAACAACAACTATATATCTAATAAAATATAAATCACAAATTCACAACTAATCTCATACGCCGTAAATTTAAAAGTTGTACCTCTATTTTATCCCTTTTATTATATAATTTTTTTTTATATATTATAAAACTATAAAACGAAAAGTGCGGAATAAAAAAAATATAAAATTTAATAAGTTAAAAGTATTAAACTGACAAAAAATATGAAACAAAAATTAATAAAAAACTGTATTATAGTATAAATAAAAAGAACCAAAAGGTAAAAAGTGCAAGATATTTGCGGTATCTGTAAAACAAGGGTACCAATATTAGAACGCGTGCTAAAATAGTTGATTCTTGAATAATGTCGCAACCCGCATTAAAACTCACGTGATTTTTATGTGTTTTAAATTTGTGACTGGACCACACGTGTTTGACTATGATTATGATAAAAAGAGATTTGGCTGTTAAGTAATTCTGTAATTTAATCTGTAAGTTTGTAACAAAAATAAAACAAATAACCCGAATTATTGTATACCATTTATTTACGAGTATAATATGATATTAAAACTTATTCAGATTTTAATGATTTGTGAAGTGTTGTACTGCAGTGCATTTAGACAATTATATTTGTTGGTAGTAGGCACTATACCTTTTCTCAGCGAAAAACAATACCCGATAAAATTTATTCTCTGTTCATATATGTGATATATTCTCTGTTAATGTTCCTATGTGTCTTTGCTTTTCAAGTAATAAAATCTTCGTTCTTATTATTCTTTTATATGTCTTGGCTTTTAAATTCCGTATTTATGTAGTGTTGTTGGGATTCAGGTGCTAGATTGTAGAACTGAACATGAAATGTTGTCTTAATTTGTGTTTCATTGGCTTTCTAATTTGTATCACGAAGTTCAAGGTTGGTTTTACGTTTGTATTATATTGGATCCGGACCAACAGCTACATTTGTGATTTATCAAACATAACAGTCTATCATTTACAAGATGTAAACATTAATCTGCAGCGATAAGGTTGAAGGGTTGATTCGGTCTAATAGTTGGACTCACTTTTTTTAAGATTGTTTCTTCAATGGAATTTAAGAAGGCACAAATTGCCAATGTGCTTTAAATACATAACATTACTTCAAAACAATCAAACTAATCAACTTTACTAAACAAGATTTAAATATAAAAAAATGATTGTTGTGCCTACTAATCAAGCCTACAAATATACCTAATGATTTAAATAGCACTACTCTTAAATATATATAGGGTAAAGACCATAAAATAACAACCTACTTTCTCCATTTTACCGAAATGAAACATGTATTTTTTTTATCAACATTTAAGCCAATGAAACTTGCAGATATTGTTCTAAAGTCAACAAAAAGACTTATTAAATTAAAAATAATAATTGAAATGACTATATTACCCTTGTCTTCTTAAACTACACCATTATTTCACATATCTTGTCTTTCACTTCCATGATGGTGTCGGACACTAACCACCCAACTGACCCCTCAATCTAGACTTGAATAAAAGGGTGTATTTGTTACAGATACAGTAGTCATCGAGAGTACAACCACCAAATTCACTCTCTCGAACACTAACCACCCAACTGACCACAAGCCGAAATCACACAAGCCAACGTAACCTCATCCATCTCCACCCCCGCCTCCACCATCTTATCAAACCACTCCAACGCCTCTCTCGGCTTCCCTTTCTGCGCAAAACCCCATAACCATCGCCGTCCACGCCACTATATCCTTCACACCCAACCCCTCAAACAACACACCCGCTTCCCCCATATCCCCAACCCTCACATACGCCACAATCAAAGTAGTCCACGAAATCAAATCTCTCACACACATTTCATCAAACACCTTACGCGCATCCCCCAACTCCCCACACCTCACATAAAAATCAATCAAACCATTCCCAGCATAAACATCCAACCCAAACCCAAACCCACCTACCCTCATCACTACCCCATGAATCTGCTCACCCAAACATCCCCCATAAACCCCATGATCACAACCCTTCAACAAAGCCGTAAAAGTGAACGAAATAGGGCCAACCCCATTTCGTCTCATACATATCCGCGAATTACGAAAGTGTATAAAAATGGGTTCGGGTTTTTGACTTGGTTAAATATGTTAAACGGGTATGGGTCAACTAGGACATTGAATTTAGAAGTTAAGACACGGATGAGCTTAGTGACAACGTAGCTGGATTGATGGAGGTGTTTACGGATGATGTGTGCGTGGATTTGTTTGGTTTGGTTAAGGTTGTTGGTTGTGTCAAGTAGTGTGACTAGGTTTGATTCTAGGAGTTTGGTTTGGTTTAGTGGTAGTGTGATAATGGGTTTATGGTTTGCTGTGGTGGTTGGAGTTTGGTGGTTAGTGTTCGAGAGAGTGAATTTGGAGGCATGATATTGTTAGAGTTTGACAATCAATAATCACATTATGCGGAAGATAGGATCAATTGTAACACGTATAAAGATAACTAAAACATAAATAGTAATGTACCCGATGCACTTCAATAAACCTTGAATCTTTTGTAAACTAGATCAATGATAAACCCCTTACCGTTTTGTTTATCGATCTCTTGATAATTACTATAGTGAGTAATTACCTCGTGCTTGTACACACAAACTACCAACGAATAAAGGTTTATGCAAGTAAACGAAGACACTTGTTTTTAGAGTTAACCAAAATCGACCCAAACCCTTAGGGGAGTTGTGCCGATCGGCCAAGAAGAAAAGAAAGAGAGAAAAGACTTTAGGGTTTTGTGTGTGTGCACAAAGGATGTGAATGTCTAACCATTGGCCTTGTATTTATACTAGATGTAATTCTTGGGGAACAAGCAAGCATGGATCGACCCATATGAGTTGCGTCGACCGGCCATACACCCTCCAAGGGTGTTCCGGATCCTTCTTGTCTTCCAAATTACATTGTAGTCCTCGTTCTTTCGTTCCTAATGATAGTTAATAATTACATTTAATATTTAACGACCATTTAGTCCCTCAAGTATTTATATAAATATATATACACGATACATATAACATATATATATATTTATTTTACTTTATTCTCGTTTGTAATGTGTGCAATCCCGAGGTTTTGGGTTTGATACTAGTCATTTACTTATTAATATTTATACGTAACTTTTAACAGCTCCCACTCGTATATCTATTAATAGTAAAATGACATTGGTTGGCGTCTTGCAACACTCCAATGCCCCCAATTCGACCTGAGCTAGGTTTCCTGGAAAACCTTTAATGATTCATCATTATAATTATCCTTCGGCTTATAATACTACATTAATAAAGATGTGAGGTTCTTTATTAAATTCTGTTTCTCGTCTCTTTATGATTGAACAAAATTACCAAAACATCTGAACGTATTCCAGATAGACTTTGGGCGTGGCCACGCAAACATTTTGTCAACCCTACGAGGGGCCCAGCAGTATTAAACTTCTGAACAAATCAGAAGGAACGAATTCTCTCTTGACTACAAGAATAACCCATGAACTTTGTAACACTTCTGAAAACAACCCTTATGACTTCTAATTACGGTAAGCGGTAGATTGCTCCACAAAAATGCACTACATCCATGACACTTATCTGGTATCTCAAGTCTGAGGATAACTTTAAACATGATTCTCACAATAAATTTTAAATCATATTGTTGGGATAAGTCCAATACTCAATTCATTGAATATCATGTGAAATTGATATGACTACGCATCAATATACTTTCAAGTATATCCTTAACCAATACTCAAAATTGTCTTAGTTTAATGATATTCCCATATCATTAATCGACAACGGACTATTTAGAATAATAACTTATTCATGGATCTTAAACATGCAAATATAGGATATATTATTAAGACAATGAATAAATAAACATAAACAATACTTTATTTCATTAAAATAATAATTGTACATTACATCCCTTATCCAAATACTAATCACCAATGGGCATGAAACTTTCAGCTAATTTAAGTCCTATTCCTTCAGCATGCTTGTAAAGCTTGGTGCCAGGTAAAGGCTTTGTAAATTGATCAGCTAAGTTTTCATCTGTGTGAACTTTGAGCATTTCGATTTCACCTATCTCAACTTGTTCTCTAACATAGTGGTACTTAATCGGGAAATGTCTGGTGCCTTTCATGATTCCAGATTCATTGGCAAATGTAATTGCAGCTGAGTTGTCACAATATATTTTTATAGGTCGCTGAATCGAAGGCATAACCCCCAAGCCCTGACACAAACTTCCTAATCCAAACAGCTTCCATTGCAGCTTCTGAAGCAGCTATATACTCACTTTCTGTAGCAGACATCGCTAGTACACTCTGCTTTCTGCTCCTCCAATCCACAGCTCCTCCATTAATGACAAAAACATAACCAGTCTAAGACTTCGTATCATCTTTATTACCTTTCCAAGAAGCATCGCAGTAACCTGTAACATCAAGTTCTGCAGATGGAGTACCCCCATAAACTAAGAACGTCTCTTTAGTAGCCCTAAGGTACTTAAGAATATTCTTAACAGTAGTACAGTGTTTTTCACCTGGATTCTACTGATATTGACTGGTTAAATTCTGAGCAAATGCCACATCAGGCCTTGTGCTTTTCACCGCATACATAATAGATCCCACAGCCGAAGCATAAGGGACTCTCTTCATGCGTTGCACCTCTTCAGGTGTTGAAGCACAAACTTTCTCGCTCAAGCCATGTTGCTCTTGCATCAGCAAATATCTTTTCTTGAAATTTTGAATATTGAATCTCTTCAATATTTTATCAATGTAAGTACTTTGGCTTAATCCAATTAATCGCTGAGATCTATCTCTATATATCTTGATTCCCAGAATAAATGCAGCTTCCCCTAAATCTTTCATAGAAAAACAACTTCCAAGATATGTCTTAACCTTTTGCAAACTTGGAATGTCGTTCCCCATGATCAATATGTCATCGACATATAATATAAGGAAAACTACATTACTCCCACTAGCTTTGTGATATACACATGGCTCATTAAGATTTTGAGTGAATCCATACTTCTTAATTTCACTATCAAATCTCTTATTCCATTGTCGTGATGCTTGCTTTAATCCATAAATGGATCTTTTAAGCTTGCATACACGATTTGGGAATTCTGGATTCACAAACCCCTCAGGCTGCGCCATATAGATGTTTTCATCTAGGCAAACATTTAAGAAGACGGTTTTGACATCCATTTGCCAAATCTCATAGTCATAGTAAGCGGCTATGGCTATAAGAATCCTAATTGCCCTTATGTCAGCTACAGGAGAAAAGGTCTCCTCATAGTCAACACCAAAAGTTAGAGTATAGCCTTTAGCTACCAAACAGGCCTTATAGGTGTGTACAATGCCATCCATATCAGTCTTTTTCTTGTAGAGCCATTTACTCCCAACTAACTTGGCACCCGGAGGTAGGTCTACTTCTTCCCAAACTTCATTGTCTTTCATGGATTGCATTTCCCCATTCATAGCTCCCTGCCATTTTTCCTTTTCAGGACTATTCATGGCAGCTTTATAACTTGTAGGTTCATCAAGATCCCCTATCAAGTTGTCATCACACTCCATGTTAAGACATAGACGTGTAGGAGCCTTCACAGATCTAGATGACCTGCGAACGGGAACCACTTCAACTTTAGGTGGAGGACCTAAACTTTCAGGTTCCACAGGAAGTTGGCTAGTGTTTTCAGAAGGTGTTACATCTTCATGATCATCTTCTAGATCATATACTCTCCCACTGAATTCTTGAGATATGAGCTCCTTTTCTAAGAAGTCTCCATACCTTGCAACAAAAACTTTGTTTTTAGCTGGGTAATAAAAGTAGTAACCCATAGTTTCCTTAGGGTATCCTACGAAGATGCACTTTACATATCTTTGTTGGAGTTTGTCTGCTGAGTCACGTTTAACATACGCCTCACAACCCCAGACCTTTAGATAAGACAAGTTAGGAGCTTTTCCAGTCCATACCTCATATGGAGTCTTATCCACCTTCTTTGTTGGAACCATATTCAAAATGCAAACCGCAGATTCCAAGGCATAATCCCAAAACGAGTAAGGAAGAGTTTGTTAGATTAAACATAGATCGTATCATGTCTTGCAATGTACGATTCCTTCTCTCAAATACACCATTTTGTTGTGGAGTATATGGAGAAGTAAGGTGCTGGAAAATTCCCTCCTTTGCTAAGTAATCTATAAACTCTTGACTCAGGTATTCACCACCTCTGTCAGATCGAAGAGCTTTAATCTTCTTTCCTAGTTGCAACTCTACTTCTGCTTTAAACACTTTCAATGTTTCAAACACCTCATGTTTATGTTTAAGTAAATAAACATAACCATAACGGCTGTAATCATCCGTAAATGTTAAGAAGTAGCTAGCACCTCTCCTTGACACATGTCTAAGTGGTCCACACACATCTGTGTGAATTAGACCAAGTAGATCATTAGCCCTTTCAATCCTATTTTTAAAGGGTTTCTTAGTCATCTTCCCAGCAATGCAAGATTCGCATTTATCATATGATTCATCATTGATCTTTTCTAAAAGCCCATCATGTTGCAGCTTTTTCATGTGATCCTTGCCAATGTGAGCAAATCAATAATGCCAAAGATACGACGAATCCAGACCTTTCTTGATTCTCTTATTGTTGATGCTATACATTGAATTATTTTTAACAAAAGCATTATCATTATCATTCATATCAATTTCAAAGACACCATTCACAGCAATAGCATTAAAATAAAAAACACCATTTAAAGAAACTGAAATTCCATTGCTAGAAATAGTATGCTCAAAACCAAGGTTCAACAAACATGAAAATGAAATTACACCTCTAACAATTGACGGTGCATAATGACAAAAGTAAAGTAAAGTAAAGTAACTCCCAATACCGTCTTCCACGGGTTATGGGTCCCAATACTGTCTTCCACGGTGTATGGGGGAGGTTTAGACGTAGACAACCATACCCCTACCTAAGGTAGAGAGGCTGCTTCCGGATCTACCTAAGGTAGAAAAGGACCTCCGGCCTTTTGTAGGGAGTGAGGATCGATAGTACTAGGCCCGAAGGCAACACTAAATCAAAGACTCCTATAGCTTCAACTCCTGCATGCGCTCCGTTACCAACGTGCAAGAATTGTTGTCCATAGGCTAGCTTTCTCTCAACTCTAAACCCCAGCAAGGTATTGCAAATATGAATGCCACATCCCGTATCATATACCCATCAATTCAATTTAGGAGTAAGAGTGAATAATTCAATCATAAAGAACGCACCTGATGAACTGGGGTTACCAGCTTCATTCCCCTGCTTCTTGAGTCACAAGTCATGAATGTAGAGAGGGCAATTGCGCTTCCAATGGCCCTTTTCATGACAATGGTGACAAGCCTGATCCTTCTTGTTTGGCGGATTCACCTTGTTCTGCTTAGGCTGATTCTTCTTCACCTTGGGTTGAGGTTGCCTTTATCACCTTTCCCCTTGCCTTTGTTCAGATGCGATTTCTTCTGGATTCTCCCCCCATGAATTGCCAACACTTGCGGGGTAGGGGCCTTGACTTTGGCTGGTAGACTTTTCTCATAATCAACAAGCAGTGCGAGTAATTCTGAGACTGTCTTCCCCGAGCAGTGCATGTTGAAATTCTGCACAAAACCAGCAAAGTCCTTGTTAAGGGACCTGTTGATCAAGTGCACTTGCACATTGTTTGGGTAACTAAATCCAATTCTGTGAAGCTGGTCAAAAGATTCCTTCATCTCAGTCACATAATCTTCAACTGGTTTACCATCATCATGCTTGCAGTTATGTAGCTTGTCAAGTTCATCATACAATTCAACTGCAGGTGGTTTCTCATAAGATTGCTTAAGTACCTCAAGCATATCTTTAGGGAAAAAGTACTCAAACTTCTTTTGTAACTGAGCACTCATGCTAGTGAGCGTTAAACAAGCAACATCATTAAACTTAGCATGTTCCACCCTCCATGCCACCTTAACTGCTTCTGGTTCAGTAGCAGCAGGCTCAGCTGGGCATTCATCGGTCAAATAATCTAGCTTTCCGGACGCCCTCAAGACAATTCTAAGCGAACGGTGCCAATCATTGAAATTCTTTCCAGTCAGTTTTTCTCTCTCAAGATGACTCTTGAAAGCAAAAATCACAGTTGGGTTATCGGATTGAGCCATATCTACAGATAAAAGTTCAAACATTAGTATTTTCGATAATAAATATCTTCAAGAAAATAAAATACCCATAGCTATATTCATATAACCACCAAAATTTTCTTGAAAATCTAGGACCTAACTTTACATAGTTCCACCACATCAGTTGATCTGCTAGTGGTGAAAGTACAAAAGATAGTAATCTGTCGAACAATAATTGGCAAACAAGATTTCCAATTCCTAGATCATTATGGGAATTACATCAAATTGATTCATCAATTTGCCTTGTAAGCATGTTTCATCCCATCTCATGCCTTAAGTTCTAGGTCTCACGCACAACTTAATTAAGTCGTCTACCTTAGAAACTGTACAATTACAATTATGGTCTCACGCATTAAAAGAATTTTACCTTGTTATAGTAATTTAGCCTAGGTCTCACGTTTACTAAATTAAAATTTCAAGTGTTCCTTATAGATAGATGGCATGTAACTTAAATTATAAGGGTATTCGATTTTGATATGTAAATCAAAATATGTATAAAGATGCATGCACTCATCTTTATAGCATAAGTTTTCAAAACCTTTTTATTACCAATTCGTGAAATTGATACACAAAGTTTTACTTGAGGTTTAATAAACCCTAAGATGACTTTCTACAATTATGATTTTAAAAGTAATTTGTTTAAGACATATTCAAGATTGTGATAACCAAGGCAGACTCTAAGGCTCTTTTCTAAGCCTTCAAATCACGGTTATGAATATCGTCTTAAAAGATTTAATTTTAAAAGCATATTTGTACAAAACATCAATCAAGCAAAAGTTTATGGATTCAATCTCAAAATCATGTAATAAAGATTCAATATTTATCACTTAGGGTTTCACCATTATTAGTCCATATTATTTTCTTTTATGAAAATCACCCTTTTTATTGCTTACAATTAGTCCAACAATTAAGAAACAATAAAAAGACAAGTAATTTAAAGAAAAATAAACAACTAATAATAATAACGTGAAACAATTAGCCACATGCAAACCTTGTTAAAAAAATCCTAATAAAATCAATTCTAGGTATAATAATGTATGTAATCAACTAAGACCTTCTCCTCTTGATGGAGGAGAGTCACATACATTGACGAATCAATTGTGTAGGCCAAAGATAATATACACACCACATATAAATTGATTTTAATATATATCTATTGGAGTCTTCCCCAATAATAGATCTATCTAAAACATGTGACAAATAAATAAAACAAACAAGATCCATGACTAACATGCATGTTTCGTCATGGATTAAACCTAACAATTAGCACATAGGTCACAAGTACGTTCAAATAACCGGTTAAAGACCTAGGGTTTCTAGTGATTACAAATTAATCAAGTTAAACCACAAACCCTAATTAGGGTTTTTATGTGGAAATCGACCCCCCCTAAAATTAGGGTTAGGGTTTAAATTTTATTAAAAAAAAATTAAAGAAAACCCTAGATCAAAAACATGTATCTAAAACAATTAAAGATCCGATTTTTTATTACGTTTTAGTAATCAATTACATGTTATACATGGCTTTGATACCACTGTTAGAGTTTGACAATCAATAATCACATTATGCGGAAGCTATGATCAATTATAACACGTATAAAGATAACTAAAACATAAATAGTAACGTACCCGATGCACTTCAATAAACCTTGAATCTTGTGTAAAATAGATCAATGATAAACCCCTTACCGTTTTGTTTATCGATCTCTTGATAATTACTATAGTGAGTAATTACCTCGTTCTTGTACACACAAACTACCAACGAATAAAGGTTTATGCAAGTAAACGAAAACACTTGTTTTTGGAGTTAACCAAAATCGACCCAAACCCTTAGGGGAGTTGTGCCGATCGGCCAAGAAGAAAAGAAAGAGAGAAAAGACTTTAGGGTTTTGTGTGTGCACAAAAGATATGAATGTCTAACCCTTGGCCTTGTATTTATACTAGATGTAATTCTTGGGGAACAAACAAGCATGGATCGACCCATATGAGTTGGGTCGACCGGCCATACACCCTCCAAGGGTGTTCCGGATCCTTCTTGTCTTCCAAATTACATACACCCTCCAAGGGTGTTCCGGATCCTTCTTGTCTTCCAAATTACATTGTAGTCCTCGTTCTTTCGTTCCTAATGATAGTTAATAATTACATTTAATATTTAACGGCCATTTAGTCCCTCAAGTATTTATATAAATAAATATATATACGATACATATAACATATATATATATATTTATTTTACTTTATTCTCGTTTGTAATGTGTGCAATCCCGAGGTCTCGGGTTTGATACTAGTCATTTACTTATTAATATTTATACGTAACTTTTAACAGATATATGGTTGGAGTTTGGTGGGTAAGAAAAGCTGGAAGAAGATGATGGGAATAGTTTAAGAAGAAAAGGGTAATATAGTCATTTCAATTAGTATTTTTAATATAATCAGTATTTTTGTTGACCTTAGAATAATATTTGCAAGTTTAGTTGGCTTAAATGTTGATAAAAAAGTACGTGTTACATCTCGGTAAAATGAAGAAAGTAGGTTGTTATTTTATGGTCTTTACCGATATATATATATATATATATAAGAAAAAATAAAATAGAAATAAAAAAACAAAATCTGACATACATGAGCTAACTCGAAAGCTTAAATGAAATATGACCGAGAAAATACTAATATACTGTTGAAAGAGCGACGCTAACATTATCTATACTGCATTATAAGGCATTTGACATCATTCTATAATTAGAAAGGCTTAAAATTCAGACTTTTTTTTTTTGCTTATTATGAAAAGATTTCAAATTAATTTGTTAGAAAACAAGTTGATTATGAAGCGGTTGGTTGTTCAAACTAAAATTATTTGGCTTAACCTTCTCTAATATCTCTACTTATAAAGCATAAGACAACTTAACGTGTAACCAAATAACGCAAAATATAATCACACAGTACCCGCCGCCGCATTGTACAGGTACGGTTCTAGTCCTTTGAAATGTAACAACTCCTTGTGCTTTGAAATGCAACAACTCCATTTTCCGTCATTCGGGTTGTTGTCCTCGCACTATTTGTAATTTTTTGTTAGGATCATTCTTTGGTAAAACAGATAACAAATTTGTTTCAAGGGACCACTTCATCACATCAGTTAGTCCAAAGCTTTAGCATTATTGGTCAGTGCGAGCTTGGTACTATACTACCATGTACTACCTCCGTCTAAAATTTATTGTCCACTATTAACTTTTGTAGTCTTTCTTTTTTAACTTTGACTTTAAATATTTTTGTGAGTGTTATATAATATTTGATGCAAAATGTATAAATGGATTATGTTTTAAGTGTACTTTTCAATGGTATAACTTTTCACCAAGTATTATATGATAAAAAAATATATTTATGGTCAAAGTTGAACTAGTTTGACTTTGAAAATTCAAAGTGGACAATAATTTTAGGACGGAGGGAGTAATATATTATCTGTTAACATTCATCTTCGACTTTTCAATCCAGTAAAATAGATATAGATATTTTGTTGCATTTTAAAAGAATATATTTTGTCGTACTAAATGAAGCATATACAATCAACCATATTATATTATAAGTCTCGCACAATAAACCAATTTCAGTAGCACCAAAAAACATGTACTCTATTACACACATGGAGCGTTATCAAAATTTCTTTACCAATATCTTGAACTCACCTAACATATCACAAACAAATTAATAAACACGGCCTCTTGGTTTTGCCAAATTTCAACATCCATAACAAACAACACCAACATTTGAAAATATTAATCATGCACCCCAACAAGCAATAGTTTTGAAAATACTCTACTTGATCGGGACGTTGCCACCCTTATTTCCTCTCCAAATAGTTTTGAACATATTGATCTTAGATGTTGGATAGTGGACTTATTTATAAACGTATGTCCGGTTTCGAACTCGAGCCTATTGAAGGCATGTACGTATACATTTAGAGAACACTTTATTTAATGTAATTAATATATTAAATGTGTTAATTATATTAAATAATAATACATGAAATATTTATACGGTTGAACAAGAAAAAATGAAAAGGTTGAGTGTCGGATTTTTTGAAACTTGATGAGGTGCTCTAGTCTAACTTGGAGGACAAGTTTGGAGACTATATATATAAACACCCCTAACCCCAACGTTCAATAAAACAAAAAGAAAGAAAAAGGAACTTTGGTCACAAGGTGAAGAAAAGTTATTAATGAGTGCATGGGTAACTATTTCCGTAAAGAATGTAACCGGAAAGGTGCAACAATGAAAAGATTATTGGCGTCGAATCACAAACTACTACAACAAATATAGAATATATTTTCCTCCAAGAACACGATCAAATGAAAAGGCGCATTGGTATCAACTACTCCCCTATTTAATGATTTCAACCAAATATTTGTTGATATTCAAAGGCAATATCATAGTAGCTGGTCCGATGACCAAGTAAAGGATGCGGCAAGGAAATTGTATTACTCTGCGCACAAGTAAGGGTAGTGGCAATGGTCTCGATATGCATGCGGTTTGGATTCATACAGCCGGTGAACACCATTGCCACCCGTGCGGTATGGTGTAGGTATGGAAGGGAGCGGCAATATTTGCCTCAACGGCATGGAAGAATTTCATTTATGAATTGGGCCGTTGGGAAGGAAAATAAAAAAATAAAATTAGTTGAGGTATGGAATCATGGTTGCCACCAAAAAAGTATGATGAGGTATGAAAAAAGTATGAATAAGGTGGAATGATATTATTGATGGGTTGAGAGGTATGGGAGATGTATGGAGGCATGATTGCCACCATCCTAAGCATTAAAATATGAGCATGTGTGGGCAATTGTCAAAGACGAACTTAAATGGAACGCGAGAACCACATATGAGGATCAAACAAAGAGAAGAAAGACTACGGCATAGGGTAGTTATACCTCATCATATGACAGAAAAATAAGCATCGGCATTGAAGACGAGGAAACTCAAGTTAGCCTCATGGGAAAAAAAAACATGTAGAAAACAAAAGCGAAAATGGGTCTACCTCTAACATCGAAGTAAATGACGGGTTAAGAGATTTAATAAACAATGCTAACATGATGAGGATGGCTCGGATAGATGAAGTAAATGAACACATAAAAAAGATAAAAGAATCGTACAAGTCTTCGAAAAGGATAGAAGAACTACGAATCCTATCGCTAGGCATTACCAACAAACAACTAGGGTACCATAATATGTTGTGTTGTAAAATTAAAGCTAAATATGGAATTTAGGTTTAGTTCTACATTTTCAAATATCAAATATTGTAGTATATTAATTATTTTATATTAGTGACATTTTATCTATTTACAAGAACAATAACTGCAGCAAAATATCATGCATGCATTTAGTTTGCTTATATAATGTAACTTTTATTTGTAAATATCAACGTGAGTGCATAAATTAGATAGAGGGCATTTTGTAAAAATATAAATACATAAGGATAGTTTATATAAAATATTTGTGCAAAGCTTTTGAAAAGTTTTGTTGCATTGGAGAGGTTTTATGTAAATTACTTTTGAAAGATGAAATTTATTGAAATATTAATTGTATAGCAAAGAAAAAGCCTTGAAGACTTGAACCATTGCAGTTACTCTTAGAGTGCTACGTATCTAGCCCTTATAAACACATGCAATGACACTCATGGCAGAACTATATCGTACCATAGGTTGCGCCATAGGAGGCACGCCATGGCATTAACAAGCCGTTACAACTATTGTCTTTTAACTAAATTGAATATAATGACTACTTTTTATACATATCTGATTTTTAAACCCAGACACTCAAACACTAAAAAAGGTTTTACCATTTCATACGCCCCAAAGAAAAAGAGCCAACAATTTGTTAAAGTTTCACAATTGGAATGCACATTTTCTATCTTTCGATGATGATGAAGGAAATAGTTCAAATTATCGTACGCGCATACCGCATAATCGACTGGGTGTCGCAGAACTCTTTATGAATGAATATTTTGGCGACACACCAAAAAAACAAAGGGAAACGATTGTACCATATGAGCTCAAAATTATCTCTATTGTCAATATTGAAGGTATAAATAATTACAATATTGAAGATATATTTGGCCACTTTTTTGTCTCTAGTAACACCCGATGCTCTTGGTCGAAGGAACATTAATCCTATAATTAAATATGTTGATACAAAAGTTGGGCTTACTTTGTTTGGACTCCTGATCTCGTATCAATTAGAATTTTAGTGCTTGTGAAACCTGCGCACTAAGAAAACAAACAACACCGTTAGGCTTATCGTGGGATTGTCTCCCACGATTAGACTCCGGCGTGAGAGTAAGTAATCGGTTTAGGGTTTAGCTGAAGAGTTAGGGATTGTGTCAATCGTACCTTTTAATGAGAATATATGATTCTATATATAGGGCGCAGAAACCGTGTAGGTATCTTGCTCCTTACTCTTCGCACTCGTGGTGCTTATCCGGGGTAAGGATATCTATTCCGTAAATAGAAGATCCTTATCCTTTAATCATGCGTTTTGGTTGGGCTTCGAGCTTCGTGAGCCCAAGCCGTTAGTATTAATGGCCCAAGTCATTTGTCATGATAGCCCACTCGTGGTGGGTTTGGGCTTAGTAATGTCTATAATTTGGGCTCGTGGCCCAACTATAGGCTATACGTCAACAAAATACATATCGGAAATGCCAATTGGTGTACAACAAAACACCTGATGTATCTGATAAATAATTACAAATTGGTGAATGTTGTAATTATAATAGTTTAGGCGAATTTAATACATGATAGTTTACACACTTGTTTCTTTAACATAAATGGAATTTAAATTTTTAACTTGATAAAATAATTTTTTCGGTTAATAGATTTTAGAGAAATTAGCAACCTATAACATAACTAAAACATGTTATGCGGAGGGAGAACAATTTTCAAATATTATGTTATAGTTAAGTTATAAGCTAAAATTTGACGTAGCGGGTGCTAAGACTTGGCAATAACTAAGAACTATCAGAGCATCTGACGGTGTATCAGGTCCTTGTGGACCCGGTTCACTAACGAATCAAAGTGTGATTCATTGACAAACCAATGTGAGATCCACTAACAATACAAAAGGACGATCCAAAATAGCGATACCAAGTGATGAACCAAAAGGCCGAACCAAAATTGTAATACCAGTGAAAAACCTCGGTTATTAACAAACACTAATCATGAAGTAATTATGCATTACTGTTCACACACCCATTTTTAGGCAAAACTTTAAACTTTTGTTTACACTATGCAACTATGAATCAATACGTGTTATGTGATTCACACTAATCTAGAACAAGCTCACACGCAAACCACAACATCCTGGAACATGTACAACTCAAACTATGGATCAGTTTTTATCACCTATACACTATAGTACACGCACCACCCCCCTCTGGGTCCCACTTTTCTCACAGTGGGCCGCATATTGCCAATGTAAACTATTTACACTCAGTGTGCCCCACAAACGTTAGCCCATGAAATCTAATCTAAAACAAACTACACTGATCAATATATAAAACTCACATGGGCTCACTATTCATGAGCCCAATGCTAAAGCCCAATCCAAAACCATATATGTTATACGAATACACATGCAGATATACGTTCACTTTGAATGATTTAATGGAAATCCATGCATACAACCTATGAAATAAAATGCATCAACTCATTAGTCATCTACAAAAGAATCGAGATCAACTTATACTTTAACCTAATACGTATATATAAACAGCTAAATAATGGCAAAGCTTAAAGAGACCACACGACTTCTCAACGTACCCAACTTTGGTCATTTTGTGTTAAACGAGTTCCCATTGATTCTCTTGTGTTCCAAATCCTCTCAAATGAGTTCCTAAGTACTCCTAGATAACTCATAAGTCACCTAACTCAAAAACGTGATCTAACATTTCTCTTTTGTTTCGCTATTATGGAAAACGTACCTAACAAACTCGCACAACTCACTCAAGCATGCAAGAGACCACCTAAGGCTATTGGAAACTCATTATTAGACATTCTAAGCTAAATGATCTATACTAAACCCATATCTAAGTACCCAAGACCTTACAACCAATATTTCGATCCTATCTAATTATTTTGGTCACGTTTAAGTTCGTTTGGACTCCTAACAGTTTCTCAACATCTACAAACTTCTCAAGAGACTCTAATACCCTTATAATGGTATCACTAAGAAACCACAACATCTCTAGACCACAACTCGATCACAAACTCATAACTTGGTCACGTTACAACGTCAAACGGACCCTTGAACAATTCTACTACCAAACGAGCCCTTGTATTGCCTTTTCACTTGATACTTTGATTACAACACAACTCTACTACACTTCAAGACCTCCTAGTTGTCTTAACTCATAAGACTCGAAATAAAATCAGCTTTCTAGAACCCTAGCCTCGTCACCACATCAAACTGAACCCAAGTTACACTTGGTTAAGCAAATTGCAAACTAATCACACTACCCTACTCCCCTAGGCTTAGCTCCTACACCTTATCACCTTATTCCCTTTGTCCCTTCAACTTGCCATTATCCTTCGTATATACTCCCATGCTTGGTTTAAAATTGCGTTTTGCAATCCAATGCGCTAAAGGTCCCAAAAGCCATTGCGTGTTGCGCGATGAGAACACGAACACAATTTAGATGCATTGCGTTTAGTATTAAAAAAAAAGTACGAAATTATTTATACGCAGTATATTCTTTCAAGTACCAAGTAAATGCAATAAACTTACGAAATAAGTTACTAGGATATTGAAATTAGGCTAATAACTCATTTGTAAAATAAATAATTTGAAAACGCAAGATACTATATTTTCGTTATTATGTTTTATTTGTATGTCTTTTAACAAGTTCTATCTTTAAAATCCCATTTAAATACTTGAATCCCTTTTCTATGGTTTCTTTTTTTACAAAAATGACCTAAATTCTAGATTGCGACAATTGCGGCCATTGCTAGCATTAGACAAATCTGGTAAATTGCGGTCTAATGCGAATGCAATTTGGGATGCCCTTGCATTAGGCCCCATAATGCGAAATTTCAAATGCAATTCAATGATGCGTGCAATTTGCGCAATGATGCGCGCATTTTTAAACCAAGCTCCCATCCCATGCAAAGGTATACTCACGTACAACTCAAACAATCACAACCAAACTCTCTCTTGCTCATTGCTTTGTACCGAGAAGGAAACAGAAGGTTCAAGGTGATAACAAGCTCATACAAGCTCACCATAAGCTCCTCTCAAGTCCTTGATGTGCTAGGAAATAAGTCACGAGCCCTCAAGCCCTCTCCTCGATCTCACATACCCTAACGACCCACCTTTTATAGGTGTTGTAAGTTACTCTCAACACTTAGTTTATTTTTGGAACATGTCTATCATTTTTCATTCATATAAGTCACAAAGCTTTCACCTATTAAATCCTATATCTCGTTAAGCTCATAACTAATAAACTAGCTCACTCAAGTCTCTATATGGCTAATAATGAGAACATGAACTTTATTTAAGCTTAACACATATTATAGACACTAAAAATCACACGTTGCTTAAGTTATGTGCACCCCCTTATGAAAACAATTAACTTGTTTCCCTCACACACAGACAGTTTTTCTCATTTGGAATGACTCTCAAAATCGTATTTTTATGCGTATACCATACAAGTTAAAATGCTCAAACTATTTCTATATACCCTAAACAAATGATCTACACTTATATCACACACTCATAAGCTTGTTTGCCTCTCCTCTCAAGCTCAGAGCTTGAGCAGTTCACCTCTTTTCATAAACACAACAAACACCCTTAGTGGGCTTAAGCCCACCAAACTAAATATGAGTTGTGGCCTGTTTTACAGCCCACTAGCCCTCCCCCTCACTGATTATGGTCGAACATAAACCCATAAACAAGTCCAAGCAGCTGGGAGCCCAGTGGACCCACACACGTATCAATGGGCCTTAACAGATCACTAAGTCCCATTTAACATGAAAATAAGCTTTAAGCTCACATAAGCTACCAATAAGCTCACCCAAGCTTTCCTAAGCTTCTAGGAACATAAGAAGCTAATAGAAATGAGATCATAAGCTAAACATGTATTTTGGACTAAAAATGCAAACTATTTCAACAAGAGGGACTATTTCTGCCAATAATGGAAACTATGGGTTCAAACTACCAAAAATGAAAACCAAGGGTATAAAAAGTTAATATAAATGATTTTGAGTCATTTCTGTAAATTTGGATATATAAGGACTTAAAATGAACATTTCATTCAAAAAGGATTAGTTTTGCAAATATTCTAAACTACAAGGTCCAAAACTATAAATTCTGTAAACTTGGTGTCAAAATAGTATATCCAGAATGTAAATGACATTTATTGACTAATTGGATAGTATAAGTACTAAAAGTATAAACATGTATTTCACAAGAACTAAAAGTGTCATTTTGGCAAAATAAAGTTAGAAATGGAATAATTATATACTAGACGAGTACCCGTGCATAGCAACGGGATTTTATAGCGAGAAATAGTTTATTGATAAAAAAAAATTTATAAGTTATAAACGAAAAATAATAAAAGTTTGAATATTTGGGAATTAAACATAATGTTTTGAAACCCGGTTCGACCAGGGTGGTTCAACCGATTGAACCATTCCGGTCGAAAAATGGGTCGATTTAAACCGGGTCAACTTGCTAGGTTGGGTCGAAAATGGGTCAACCCGCCGGGTTTGAAGCATCCCGGGTCAACCCGGTTTGTGTTTTAATTGGTTGTATTTAATTTGGTAGATATGTTTTAATTGGTTGTACAATGTGAATAAATCATCGTACTTTTAAGTAATGGATAATGTTTTGAAACCCGGTTTGACCCGGCTAGTTCAACCGGTTGAACCGTTCCGGTCGAAAAATGGGTCGATTTAAACCGGGTCAACTTGCTAGGTTAGGTCGAAAACGGGTCAAATTAAACTGGGTCAACCCGTCGGGTTTGAAGCGTCCCGAGTCAACCCAGTTTGTGTTTTAATTGGTTGTATTTAATTTGGTAGATATGTTTTTAATTGGTTGTACAATGTGACAAAATCATTGTACTTTTTAAGTAATGGATAATGTTTGGAAACCCGGTTCGACCCGGTTGGTTCAACCGGTTGAACCGTTCTGGTCGAAAAATGGGTCGAGTTAAACTGGGTCAACTTGCTAGGTTGAGTAAAAAACGGGTCAAATTAAACTGGGTCAACCCGCCGGGTTTGAAGCGTCCCGGGTCAACCCGATTTGTGTTTGATTGGTTGTATTTAATTTGATAGATATGCTTTAATTTGGTTGTACAATGTGAATAAATAATTGTACTTCTAAGTATTGGGGTGTTTTAATAAGAGTATTAATTACATTTCACTTTCTCTCTCATTTGATCATTGTTGAAAACTCAACATTTCACTTTTGACCATTTTTTCATTATAGATAGTATAGATATACTAAAAGGAAAGAGGTTACTGTAGCAACCACTGTAGCTGCTACAGTGGACGCTACAGTAACTTTATTTTTTTTAATACTAACGGTTGTTAGTTATTTAACGGCTGTTAACTAACGACTGTTATCTTTAACATTTTTAAAAAAAATTTGTACGCAATTTGTCTTTTATCTCAGTGGTTCATTGCAAATTTAGTCCTCAAATAATTTACATAAATGGTCCTTCATGTTATACATCAATTGCAAAGTCTGTCCTAGGTAACTAACTTCACGTTAAGTAGGTAACGGCAACAAAAGAATTCCGCAGCAACGCGCGGGTACCAAACTCGTTACACACCTAAGGTGTTAAAATGTCATTTTTGTAACATATGAGCTAGAAATGTAAACTTATTTCAAAGTTAATGGACTAAAGTTGTAATTTCCACAAACTTATGTAAAAATGGTTATTTTTATAACTATAAGGACCAGAAGTGAATAATTAAGAAATATTGATAATAAAAGTTTACATTCTATATATTGTGCCAAAAATGTCATTTTCACAAGGTACGGGGACTGAAATTGTAAAATTTCACTATTAAAGTTTAAAAGGTGAATTTCTGGAAACTTGAAAGGTTACTGAGTAACTTTAACAAAGACCTTGATATGTGATAACCTAACACCTAATGAGAACACTCAACATTAAAAATTATAAGTATCAGTCAGCATTGATCATCCCTATAAGTTAAACACAACACACATAAGGACAAAATATGTTATATGTAATATTGTTCTTATACTTCAAGCATTATACACAAACACAAACCACCCACACCACCAAGTACTGAGACTTCTCATATTATCCAAATTGCGTGTTGGAGCCGTTCACCAGTGCACTTATACTTATTTGCCTACATACCCACTCATCTTAGGTAAGTTCATAGTCCCACTTTTTACATGTTTTACATCTATGTGGGGAGATACATGCTACACCTGGAACACAAGTATTTCACTATGTATGCCTTCTTGAATGATTATTGCATAAGACACATTGTGCCCCCTTTTGTGAAAGTCCCTTCTATCATGAACTTTAGTCACTTGCGAGTGAACGCGAATACTGTGAATAGATCTATTTGGTTTGACAACCCATTTGTGCTAGTCCGGAAGATTTCCTTTGTGTTAGTTGGATAGATAGCCAGATGCACATTATTTGAGATACTAGGAGAATGGCAAACTCCTACACAAGGGCCACTATATTACACTTATGTCATGTTATGACACACATACGTTAAAGTTGCGTTCATGAGACTTATGGCAATATGCATACAAAACCACACAACTAATTTGTTTCTGAAATACTATATTGTGTTCAACTGATTTATTAAACACAGACGCTATAGATTCACTCAACAATTTTGTTGACGTTTTAGCATGTTTATCTCAGGTGATTGAAGCTAGCACTGAAGGCATGGAGTGGGCATATGACCTTGAGTCAGTGGTGTAACTATAAATTGAAACAGTCATTTTCAAACACGTATTGTGATGTATTAAACTATTAAACATCCTTGCATTTTGAATTCAATAATATGAATCTCAAAACGTCTCTTCAAGTCGTTTTATATGATTATGACAATGTTCCTCTACGTAACATCCAAATTAGTCTTCCGCTGTCATTATAAAATTTTGGGGTGTTACAAAAAGTTCATCACTAACTGACAAGCTCCACGTCATTTCGAAAAGGCCGTCATAGCCATTGGGATGTACAAACAGGCCAATTGAGTCTGTGCTTAATTCTCGGAATAGGTAAGTAGTATAAATGACCCCAACTATTGACATTTGAGGGGCTTGATATCCTTGGGAGGAATTACTCCGAGCCGAACGAACATATATATTGTCATACTTACTTTATACTTCATATTTCTTTCATTCATTCATATTACCCATACTCATTCTCACACAAGAGATGGAACTCGGACGAAACACCTGGGGCGAGGCTTACGTATGTTACTTGTTGATGACATCAAATAACAACATATTATTAGCATCATTTATCCCATGTTTATTGCTTGTTTTATATTATATTATATGAGAACTAATACTTAATAACTTACTTTGTAAATCTCAGTTATAAACAAGCAATTGGTGAAAGTTAACTATTTTGGATGTAAATTGGAGCAAAATGGATCAAGTTAGAAAGATCTATTTAAACTGACGAAGAATACGCCGTATCATTCTAAATACATACGTCGTATACCAAGACTTGGACGATTATGAAGACCATTGTCTGACTTTGAAGAATACGCCGTATGGGTTTCTCCTATACGCCGTATATGAAACTTTAGTTAACGAGAAGATCTGACTTATTTTACTCCAGATACGCTGTATGACATCAACAGCATACGTCGTATCCATCTCAAAGACTTCACCATATTTCCAAGATAAAGAAGACCTGATACGTCGTATTCATCTTTATAATATGTCGTATCAGGAAGGCGGTATACAAATATTCTGGAATATATTAATCTTGGACCCACGCGAAGTTACCCAAGTACGCCGTATTGGGTAATCCTTAGCCTAGAAATCAAGTGAAGAACCGAAGCTTAATGAAGAAATCAATATTTACGACACTTGAAGATGCTTTCGTATTTTGGCCGTAAAATCTTCATCCGGACTCCATTTTACCCCGTTCAAGTGGCCACGAAAAGAGAAAAAAGAGATCTATCAGATCCTTAAGGAGATACGGCATATCGGCTTTATGGATACGATGCATCGGCCGATACTCTGTACGGACATGCCTATCGAGCCCATGTTTATTTCTCAGAATAGGTAAGTAGCATAAATAGCGTAAACTATTGACAGTTGAGGGACATGATATCCTCAGGAGGAATTACTCCGAAATAAACGAGCACTTGTATTGTCATACTTACTTTATACTTCATACGTCATTCTTTCAGTCATATCTCCGATACTCATTCTCACACTAGAGCTGGGTCTCGGACTAAACACCCGGGGTGAGGCTAACGTGTGTTGTCTTATCACATCTCAAGACTTAGCAGGAGGTATGAGGTTCTTTGAGGTTCGGAGTACGTCAGTAGATCCGAACATTCTTAAAGACCGTAACTTCTCCATATCTCGAGTGCAAATTATTGCATCTACAGCATCAATGTAAAATATGTATGCTCGCATTTTTCATTATATAAGTGAGCGTCAGTGTACGAAAGTCAAACAAATATTAGATGTCCAGGACTTCCATTTCCATTCTCAAATGGACCACATAATGTGACCTGAATCCATAATCTTTCGAACTCTAGCCCACATTACCAAAGATAACAGTTATTTTGGCATCATACGCTTTAAATACTAAAAATTGACTTTTAAATTTGATTTATCATCGAACAAGATTGTATCTGCAAATTATGGGCGTCACTAAAATATACAGTAATATGGAAACTGGCAACTTATAACCACCATTACCTTCGGCAAATTATTCATAGCACTTAAAGCCACTGTCTATTAGTGCCATGGACTTCTTCTCTTGGTAAGATATGTCACGGTGCTGGATAACTTGAGTTGGCATCGAAGACGAGAACACGAGAGGGAGAATAATCAAATATCAATACATTGTCAATTTGTCATGGCCGGGGATGAAAAAACGTAAAAACACAATAAACATGGTTTCAAGTATCACATATGGAGAACCATTTAGTATAGCAATCGCAACAAATGTTACTCTTCTTGCAAGTACTTTTTCTAATAAGTTGCCCACTGTTTCCTAAGACTTCTATTCAACAATCAAGTTAAAAATTGCCGAGAACAAAGTAATCCTTAGCGTTCTTTTTTCCCAGTTTTTCAGGTGAGTAGATTGAATCCATGCTTATTTGATTGATGAAATGTGAAAATATACAAATACGATTCTCCAAAAAGAGCCCTATGACCACCTGGAAAGACAGCTTTACTATACAACACATACATAACACTATGATTGAGACCACCAATATAGAATCATTTGAGGACAAAATTGCTCTCTTCTTGAAACAAATTAAAATAAATAAATAAATAAATAACATTTGATAAATAGCACAAAACCCTGGCAACGCCATTATTCCTCCTCAAAATGAAATACCCATCATATCAACTAACAAATTATCCATCATCAATGCTTCATCCTCTCCACAAAAGCTCTTTGATCTCATTTTATCTGCAATTTCACAAAAGAAATTTGTTACAATTACAAGTTACAAATATACAACATATGTGCATTTATAGTCAACATATCTGCAATTTCACAAATGAAATACCCATCATGGACCAATTATGGTTTTATACTAAAACATTTTACGCTTATAAAGGCTCAATTCGACTTTCGTCAAATTTTAGCTTGAACTTGGCAGTGTTTCAACTTGACTAGCTAGACACAATCGCGCGTCACCTCAATATTTGTTGCTACTGTGTTTAAAGTTTTTAGTATACGCTCTACAGGTTAAATAAAGTTAGTCCCCTAAATCCCTAATAGAAATATAGGCAATTTGTAGACTCCGCGACCATTATGCAAATTTTCTGGCTCTACAAACTACTTGGATATATAACAACCGGGCACATAAGTATATAACGTCAATAAAACATGTTACACTTTAGTTTGTTCTTGCTAAGAATATTGAATGAACTTACCATAGAAAGAAGAATCCGAATGATTGATTTGTGGCATGGTTGGGAGCTTCTTGCGAGGGCACCACGAGGATATCGGAAGCACAGGAAGAACATGACAATTGCATATCTCAATCATGTAACCGTCAGGGTCGTGAAAGAATAGTTGGTTAACCTCCACACCACCTTCTTTCACAACTGCAGTTACATACTTGATGCCCATTTCCTCAAGTTTCTTGATTATAAGATCCATATCGGAACACTGAAACGAAATGTGGTTATCTTTTGGGTTGATCACTGTTTTCTTTATTGGGGTTGTGTCCATTTCTAACAAATGTATTCCTAACCCATGGTTGAACAACCTGTTCAAAATCATACATGATTATTTTAAGTTTTAGCATTACACATGTAAAGTTGTAACAACTGAATCATATAAACTTTTGAACTTACTTTCACAATTTCTAGCATAGACTTTTATTTTTCTAGATGTTAAAAGTGACAATTACATATAGTGATTATTAATTACAGTAGAAATCAGAATTCATGTTCATAACATAAAGGGTGATTGATATTATGACTCATTCATTCAATTTAGCGAGAGGTGCATCATTTATTGACTTTAAAAGAGTACTTAACTTAACTAGCTAGCGTTTCACTTATTTCTGTGTTAAATGCGCCATTAACATACAGTTGTTACCACAATGCATTTAACTTACAAGTTGTTACAACAAATCAACAATGCATTTAAATTACTCTTATCAACTACTTATAATGTTGGAAAAATTTGCATGTTGACACTTTTAAGACCGGTTAACGCCATACTGCACCTAATCCAGTATGTATAAAGAGAATTCCCGAAAGGTGTTCGTTGCGACAATTCGGATTAAATAAGCTTACCAGATTGTTCGTTGCGACAAATATTGTTGTTAGAAAGTGACTTAAACTCTACAATTGGTTTCATAAATTTTGTTGACTTTGTTATAAGTCTCTTCTTTGAATTACCAACAAGTAATAGTATTCGAGTATGTTGATTTAACAACGAAGAAAAATAAATAAATATCGTTTAGGGTTTGAATGTGGAGCCGACTGCATTTGAATTAAAGATTAGTGTTGGATAACTTTTTAATGATGGATATTAGTGATATATTGATTTGTGGTGCGCTTTTTATTTGGGCCTACCTCGTATCTTTTGGACTTCTCAAGAGCCAAGGACTATTAACTTTTTGTTTGTCTTTATTAATTATCTTGAAATCGTTTTGAAGTTTAGAGATTTTATTTGGAATTTGAAAAATGATTTGGTGTTTGAAAACTTTATTATAGTTGTTTGGATTTTAATCGATCGTTGAAATTTATTTGTTTGAAAATTTAGATCTTCGTTTGTCAGGCTTTTGAAGTTGGTTGCCTGAATTTGATTGTATTTATTGAAGATCGTTTGAACCGATTTGCTTGTTTAATCGACCGTTTGAGTTATCAACAACTGTCTTGCCAGTTTAGTGTCTCATAGTGTTTCTCAAATCCTACAATTCATTGAAAATGACGAAAATGTGTACATGCATTCTCTTCCTTGAGGCATGCCCATTATGTAAAAGTTTGAGATTGTGAATGAAACTATTTAGTTGTTTGATAAAAAAAACTTTATCATTTTTAGGGAACTTGCCCAAATAATCCAGTACAAGTTTTGTGACCATAGAAAATGAAATAGAGAAACCGATTTGTGGTTATAGTGCAACAAAAGTAGGTAGGTAATTGTGTGTCCAAAAGTGTAAGGTGCGACACCGACACTACACCACGACAACAACCATCAAAGACAGCTTATGGACCATCCGTACATGGCTACTACTGTAAATTGAAGAAATATATATCGCAGTAAAATTAACACAAGATTAAACTTTGAAAGTCAACGTATATAAAATAACATCATGTCCTTGAATGTTTACATTATAAAGAGCTGGAAATTTGGTTGGTTTGATGATCGGCTTCACCAAACTTAGAAATAGGTTATGTGTGTGACTGTATAGTCGTAGCATGTGTAAACAGAGGATATATATATATATATATATATATATATATATATATATATATATATATATATATATATATATATATAACACCAATACACCATTCTTTTATACATAAGAAATGATGTAAATGGTAATGAATATATTACTAACTGCTATAAGTCATAGGGCATCCACTATGATAAAATATTATAAAGCTTTATAAGTTAATTTTTTCTTGCCACATCAATATTTTATAGACCTTTTAAGTTAATAAACCTATTTCTATTATGGCATAAACAACTTAAAGCTTTATAATTGTTTCTCACAACACATGCATTAAATATTTTGAGATTATGAAGAGGTCTAACATTTAGGACCTTTTTATGCCACATGTGTATAAAATAAAGCTCCACTATGGCTAATATAAAACATAAACCTTTTCAAGTTTTTTAGACCTATTCTTAAACCTCTCATAGTGGATGCTCTTATACTGTATTTTCGATTATTGCGTAAGGAAGAAAAGGGAAAAAAATGAAAATAAAAATAGAAAAAGTTGTGGTCAGCGGACAGCGGTATCATATAAAGAAGAAAAGAAAAGGAAAAAAGACTGAAAAAAATAGTAACGTAATGATTTAGTTGATATTAAAATAAAATGATTATTTATTTATTTTTTTTTTAGTCAAAAAAATCGAGAACTGAGCATTAGTTGTTTGTTTGATAGGAAGAGTTAATGAAGATGTCGCCGCAACCACGACCAACAGACTTCATTACATCCGGTCCAGCGAGTTACAAGTCGAACATTGTAATAGCATATAGCCTTTCAAGTAAAAAAGGTGACATGATTATATTATAGAATTTGACATTGATAATGACACAGAGTCGGGAGGACCAAGGACAAATGCATACATAATTCAGTAACGTCACATTTATTTAAGGGTTTGGTCTCATACCAGCTAAAGTTATAACTATAGATTATATTCTTTTTGTTAATTAATGCCGAGTATTACTGAAATTTTTTGTTTGTTAGAACGGAAAAAAATATTTTGAAAAAACCAAAAAAATTGTTTTTATCCTGATTTCTTTAGAATCGGCAAGGGAATTACAACTCCGCGGTAGGTCAACTGACCATCCACCAAACAAGCCCAAGTAATGTTCAGATATATATTTAGTGGTAATTGTTTGTTTAATTTTTTCATTAAGTCGTCACTTTTATCACTTATTATTCTAAGTTATTTTTTTAAATAAATAAAAAATAAATAATTTTTCCCATGACTTAATAAATTAAGTATTTTCATATTAAGGGCTTACTTTTTAAATTTTTTTATTAAGTCATGTTTAATTAAAAGATAGACTTAATGAAAACAAGCTTAGTTTTATTACTTAATATTTTCAGTCATTTTTCTCATTTAAGTCACATATGACTTAATTAATTTATTTTTTTTTCATATTAAGTTAATTAAATCAAAATCAAATACCCTCTAAATCAATTAAGTTGAATTCAAACACCACGTAACAATGACCCCATTTACTAGTGATTTGACTTGGTTACTAAACACGTATGAAAATATGAGTTGTGAGTTGCAATACCAAAATGCAAGCAGAACACCTAAACATAGTACTAAAAGATTGTATGCTACGTATCTATTTAGGATTCGGTTAATCATATGTTTATTAAGGTTAAACATGATTAACTTTTTGTCCACTAACTAGTAGAGCATTTGAAAACCATATTCAAAAGCACCTTCGGCGCATAAAAGTCGTCATAGTTCAATACACTCCTACATCAAACAGCTTAAAGTAGAATATAGATACTTACCAAGCACCTTCGAAATCGAAGGAAGAAGGACGTCTAATGAGCACGAAACCAAGCACGTCTTCGTAAAACTTAACCGATCGACCTACTGATTTACAAATGAACGAGACATGGTTCAAAGATAACAATGGCATTTGTTTATTCGACGAATATGAAGAATCCTCTTCGACTATTTCACTAATGCCACCATTTTGGATCTTGTTCGTCATTGTCGTTACTCGATAACGAAGCAAATCTTAAATACAAAGAGTGTAAAGAATGAATGTTGAATGTGTGAATATGTGTTTATGTGATGAAATAGAATGAGCTCAGTTGTTTATAAATAGAGGAATGAAACTTCTAGATATAAGTTTAGAGGGAAAAATGTACATAATTTTCTGACGTGTCATGTCTATTTTTCAAGAAACTTTTCGTCACGAAACAAATCACAGCGACCAAAATTATATTATATCATAGCATAAAAGTAAGAAGCTCATGTTAATTACGTAGTAACATTTTAATCAAAGTTTAATTTTAAAAGGACTTGTTGCAACTTGCAATATATGTCAATAACACGTGGGGATGAGAAAATAGATGAAGAAATATATTATTCGAGTTACTTTACAAATTTTTTTAAGAACCGTATCACGTTTGAAATCTGACTCTTGAGTTAAACTTTTCAAATTGGCAGGTTTCGAGACCCGAACTACTAGAAGAGACTCGTGAAGGGAAACCCTTAAAATTCACGACTTTGTACTAGGAAGAAAACATGGATTTTAATTTTTGTCTCTTGCAAAACTTGAACCCTGGATAAAAACTCCTCCAAACTCGAGAAAAAGCTCAGATGACCAACTGAGCTAAGCCAGTTGGTTTATTTTGCATTTAAGTGTTAACTCCCTCTAATTTTACAATAGCAGAGTGTTTAATATTTTGTGCCAAAGCAATCCCGCTTATATTGTATCGTAGTAATAGTTATTACTCCGTATAATTTGAGAAATCGTAAGCGTTTGATTAATAACGTGGAGCTCTTGTTCAAGCATTGACTTTTCATTTCCAACCACTTCTTTAGTTCATGATTAAAAAGCTTTGGTTAAAGCTTCATGCACTGAAAGTAATTTATGACTTCGTGATTATGAACAATAAATATAAGTATTACTAACTTTATTTCTTATAGTTGTTTTCTTTTCTGCCACAAGCAAATGTGAAAGTGAAGTGTTGCAGCAGTACTCTCTCTATATTGATACCTTTTTGTTACATGTAAAGCGTGAAACATGTTGGAAAAAATTGAGGATAACCATTTTTAAAAGAAAAGTTCATTTGCGTATTTTATTTAGTTTGATGTAATGGTCAAGATTAAACATAAGATTTAATCAAACAACCTATTTTTCTTGCCTTTTCTTTTCTTTTTATTTTCTTATCTTTCTTATTTATTCACGGGCTGAGCATCCGGTCGGAACTGACCCGAACTGACCCGAACGAAAAAACCGAGGACCGAAATTCATGAAAAACCGAAACCAAACCGACGGGCCGTCGGGTCGGTTCGGTTTTCGTCGGTTCGGTTCGGGTTTGTCGGTCTAAGTATATTTTGGTATGTTTTTGTCGGTTTTGGGCTGAATCGGACCGAACCGAACCGACCCGAAACCGAAATCATGTAAAACCTGAAACCGAAACCGACGGTTCGGTTTTTGTCGGTTCGGTCGGTTTCATTGGTCCGGTTCGGTTTTGAACCTTCGGTGCTCAGCTCTAACGTATACTAATAACATTTTTTTTTGTTTCTTTTTACTTTTATAACGGCAAATAAATATCTCACAATAAAAATATTTTCTTATTTTTATACGTTATCAAATGTTTTCGGCCGCTGACTCCTCCCAAACCAACCAGTTAACCAGGTGTTGTCAATAGGTCAAGTCTAGGAGAAAGTGATCAATTTATGATCCGGTGTAAGCACAGAGTGTTCCCGGGTCGTTATGTCCCAACGAGATTGAAATTGTATTATGAAAACGTTTGAGGGATTTAGTGATTGGGAAAGTAACCAGATAATAATTTGTATTGATTTTACACTAATGGAAATGATTAAGATTAAGCTGAATTAACAGTATTAACAAGCACAGGAATATCAGATATGTATTTAAGTCTAAAACGTAAATCAAAATTAAAATAAACGTTACTGTGTACATAAAAAGTGTAATTTAAACAGAAATAAACTAGAGGGGGTGAAAATGACTTTTTTTACAAACTTAATATTAAAAGAAAATTTTATGAAAATGATTTTTTTTATTATTATATTATTTAATATTAATTAAAAACTATTTAATAATTAATTAAAACTAATTTAAATTAAAAAAATACTAAAATGACTAAGAAAATTATGAAAATTTTTATAAAACTAATTAACCATTACAGGAACCCTAAAAAAATTATAAAAAGTTTATAAAAATTATAATTAAGCTATTTTATATATTAATTACTTAATTAATAATTAAAACCTAATTAATCTAATTTAATTATAAAAATACTAAATGAACAGTAAAAATTATGAAAATTTTTCAAAAAGTATTTTATGATTTATGAAACCTAGAAAAAATATAAAAATGTACTATTGCTTATGAAAAAGCAGAAAGGAAATTTATTTTTGATTTTTCAATTAAAACTAAATAAATTAAAATTAATTATTATAAATACTAAATCTACTCAGAAAATGATGAAAATTTTTACACAACTATTTTAATATGATAGGAAATTAAGAAAAATATAAAATTAGAAAGTGCTTTTGAAAAAGCAAAAAAATAAGCCAAATGGCTTAAATATAAGCTATCACTTATTTTTATTTTTGGTTTTTCTTATTTTTCTTTTACATAACTATTTTAACACTGATAATGAGCAATTTTAATAAAAACAACTTTTTTTTTAAATCACCACAATAAGCTTTGTGGGAGCTTATTGTTCAACAGTACACAAAATAAGTTAAAAAGAGAATTTTTAAACTTTGAAAAACTGATTATAAGCTACAGACTAAGAACCAAAAACAAAATAAGCTAGAAACAACTGAATGAAACTTAAATGAAGCTGGAATAATAGAAAAAGTACACTGAATAAACAAAAAGAAGCAAATAAGCAAATCCAAACCAAGCTACAACCAACCAGGCCAAGAATGGCACTTTGCAGGCTACTGTGGGGCCCACAGGAGAACTTGGGGGTCCTAATTAAGGGGTGATCCAAAAAGGTGACCTGGAGGGCTTTCTAATAAGCCAATAAGCAAACCTCGGGGTCCACTAATAAGCCAAGGAAAGGCTTGTGAAGTTGGCTTGGTGGTTCATGCTAATGAATCAGCAGGAATAGTCAGGGTGTTTTAATGAGCAAAATAAGCTATAAGCTAGTGACCTGTGATCCAAAATAAGCTCAAAGCCAATAAGCCAAACTAATAAGCTGGCCAAAAGTTGGGGGTTGGGGTTCACAAACAAGCTCAGGGTGAGCTTATGAAAATGGGGCAAATACCCTGGTGCAGGGGAGATGTTTGCCCTGCAGGCCTAAATAAGCACACCAATAAGCCACTAGAAAATTTTCTAAAAATAAAATAAAATAAGATTTCACAAGTTCAGCTGGTAAACTTTAACTTCCAAAAAGCTCAAAGGCTAATGTTGAAAGATGAGACCATGAAAATTCTTACAAAATTTGGTTTTCTAACAAACCTTGAAATTTGACTTTTTTGAGTTTCTTGAAAACTTTGACTTTGATGAACTTTTAGTGGATCCTACTGACTGAATAAGTTGTTTTAAGCTACAAGGAGATGAAATTAAGCTATACCAACAGCTTATGAACTGATATGAGCATTTATGGATCTTAAAACCTTAGCAGTGAACTATTATTGAGCATAACCTTGGATTTTGACTTTTTGATGAAAGAGTGGTCAATTTTTTGATTCAAGTGTTCTTCTGAGCCCTATTGTGACAAGTCTTGACAACAAATTACAACTGAAACACCTTGTAACCTAGGTACATCAGCAAATCCAAACAACCTTATAGGAACCTTGATTTTTGATTTCTTAAGCAAATGGATACTAAGGACTTTGAAACTGATTCTTAACAAATTATTATGATTTAATAAGCTCAAATGAGCACAGGATTACAAGCTTGAACCCAAATTACCTAGGATCCTATATAATGCTAATTATGACAGTTAAACTAAGATTTTTTTAGTACAATGGATTTCAATGAACAAGCACCTGATTTTAAGCTACAATATGACTTAATTATACCTAATAAGCACAAAGCAACAGGAATAAGCACAGAATAAGCAACACTACAGTGAAATGAGAAAATGGAGTAATAATCTTACAATTGCCTTCCAGCTTATACACAAGAAACCAAGAACCAATAACTTGTCCTAAAGCTTTCCACAAAGCACTATTACCAAGGCCATCCACAATTTACCTTGCTCTAGCCTTCTTCATCTTCTTAACCTGATTTTTATTTTTTTTTCATTTTTTTTTTTGTATTTTTATTTTGTTTTTGTATTTTGAGTTTTATAAAACACTGGTTTAAATGATTCTAATGGAATACAGAAGCTATTAAATGAACTTATGTGAGCTTAAGGGCCCCTAAACAACAGCTTTCAACAACATTACAATAACTTGAAATTTCTAAGTGAAAATTCAAATTTGGAATTTAAAAACTGAAAGCTTGAAATTGCTAATTGAAATGAGTTCCCAATACAATGAAAATGTTAAGATTACACTTTAAAAGCTAAGAATTACACTGAAATTGGAAAAATAATTAAAACAACAAGCTATTTTTAAAATAAACTACTATTTCTTCTCCCTTCTTCCTTCTTCCTTTTATAGAGCAATTTAGGGTTCCCCTTGGTCCTTTGAGTCAATCCCACATCTTTACTAGCCATTGGAATGGCTAGAATTGATCTTAGTCGTTTATGTTATTTTGGCAGGAAATTGGTATCAAGCCAATTGGCCTGTGTAATTACAATTGAGGGGGTGCATTAAATGTGGAGGTGATGTAGGAAGTGGGTTGGGCGGTGGATGTGATGGTGAAAGTGGGGGTGGTGGATTAGACGTGGTTGCAGGATCAAGTGGAAAGAGGAAGGAGGGTAGGAGGGTGGAGTTTTACTGTTTGACCAGGGGTGGGTTTTTATTAGTAAAATGGGAGTTGGGCTCAGGGGGTGTTGGGATTTGGTATTGGGTGGACTGGTGAGGGTGTTGTGTTTTGGATTGGATTTTTGATTTGGTAATA
Source organism: Artemisia argyi (assembly GCA_030686995.1). Taxonomy (NCBI): domain Eukaryota; kingdom Viridiplantae; phylum Streptophyta; class Magnoliopsida; order Asterales; family Asteraceae; genus Artemisia; species Artemisia argyi. The sequence goes on from CM060676.1 coordinate 79,839,652, forward strand.
AGATAGGTCCATTTGGTGTAGTAATATAACAAGGACCAATTTTGTAATTTTGGTTTTTTCAAGGACTGAAAATGCAATCTTTACAAAGTTCACAAAAGGATTAATCTTGCCATGTTTGAATAATACAAGGGCCACAATTGATTTTTCCATATTTGAAATTCCAAGGACTAAATTTGCCAAGTCTTCAAAGTTGAGGGACCAAACTTGTAAACTCTTCAAACTTTTCTTCCAGGGACCAATTGTGATAAATTGTGAATTCCCATGGACCTTTGTTGACTTTTCTTCCAAATCCAATGCTTAGGGGCCATTTCTGTCAATTTTTAATCTTGAGGGACCATTTCTGCCAATTTTGCAAACTTTTGCTCCAAGGACTATATTTGGCATTTTGTGATTCCACAAGGTGTGTTTTGACAATCTGAGCTCAAAAGTGGTAATTTGCTTCCCCGGCTCTGGCTTTTGACACGTTTTCCAAACTCGTTCTCGTTTTTGTCCTTTTTTGCCTGATTTATGCCAATATCTGAAATATCCGTTCCTGCACGATCACAAACACAAAAACACAATATATTTGTCAATTATGGTTAGTTTGTGTCTGTTTTGGTCTTAATTTGGCCAGAAAAAGGTGTGTGAATAAGCACACACTAGCCGCTTTCTGACGTTTTCGTCCGCTTTAATACGTTTTCATCCGTTTCATCTGTTTCCATACGTTTTCATACATTTTCGGCTATTTTCATACGTTCTTGTCCGTTTTCATAAGTTTTCATACATTTTCGTCCGTTTTCACACAATTTCGTCCGATTTCATACGTTTTCATATGGTTTTATACATTTTCGTCCGTTTTCATATGTTTATGTCCGTTTTTATACATTTTTGTCTGTTTTCATACGGTTTATACGTTTTCGTTTATTTTTATAAATTTTCATCCGTTTTCACACATTTTCGTACATTTTCGTCCATTTTCATAAGTTTTTGTAATATTTTTATACTTTTATATGTCCGTTTCATATGTGTTTTCTAAAAAAATTTATATTTTTTAGGTATAAGATGGTTTTTGTTTATGAAATATCACAAGTAATATTAGACATTAACTGTGTTTATGAAATATCAAAGTAATATTCGATAGTAACTATTGTACACAATGATGCAGACCTAGATTCATTTGAGTTATTTGAATATATTTAACCAGACATGAATGATGTCTACTTTTGGTCATTTTATTACTTTTATCACCTGTGATATTACTAATATATAGAATAACAGAATTAGTGTCACATTATATTGCTTTATCACATGAGATATTTGTAATAACAGAATTAGTGTCATAATATATTGCTTTATCACACGAGTTATTAATCTTGACTAACTAAGAATGATAATTTAAATATTCTTCATTTTCCTTATAGTGTTATATCACAAGAGATAAATAAGTTTCACTTACAAATATTAAAATGAATAAAAGCATATCAATTTTCATATTTCATAAACAAAAACCATCTTGTATATGAAAAATATAAAAATATTAGAAAACACATAGGTAATATATATATATATATATATATATATATATATATATATATATATACACACACACACACACACACACAAGCAATGAAATATCTCAGGTGATATTAAAGATTAAAAAGCATATTTGTTTGTTTATAAAATATCACAAGTTTTATTAGAAATTTACCAATGTCATATAATATAGTTTAACTGATAAGCATTGTAAATTATAATCAACTTAAAAAATTACAACTGATACAACTTATGAATATATTAGTACCTTGTCGGGATACGGGTGTAACAAAAAGAACCTCGAAAAAAAAAGGAAAAGATCAAGGATTTACCTAGGCTTGATTGGAAAAGAAATCTGAATGGAAAGATGGGAAAACAACCCGATCACACTCACCCTTACTTCGTACGCGTGCAACCAGTTTCTTAACACTTGGAGATCGTTCAAACCCACTCCTTGAACCTCTCTTGTGTTCGAACAGGAAGAAGAAGAGAACCAGGATATGGAGCCGCTACTTGGAGAATCTTTAGGGTTAGGGTTTATAGTGAAGCGTATATTGTGTTTTGTATGGGAAATAAAACACCGGTTCCTCCCTTTTTATTTTTGTTGTGAGCTAATCGAATGGGCTAAGGCCTAGGGGTATTCATGGATCAAACGAAATGGGCCAAGGGTTGGGTCAAGTTGGATTTTAGTTGGCTTAACAAAAGAAAATGGCCCAAAACAAATGTCTATGAAGTGTAAATGATTTCCTCGTATTTTATTTATGTCACAAAATTATTTTGTAGTTCAAATATATTCAAAAATTAAAATGATGTTTCTTTATAATTTTATGGATTTATGGTTAATTCGTTTAATTTATATACGCGTTTTAATTTTTACTTGTATCGTTATTTAGAAATTTTAAAATTATACGTAATATAGGTATTCAGGATTTAGAGTTTTACATAAACGTGTAAATCTTTATTGATTATAAATCAAAGAATTACAAAGGGTTGTGAGTAACACTAGTTGAATGACAATGATGGAAACCTCATTGATCAAGTAAAATTATCCTATCGTTAAGTTTATAGGAAAACTTATATAGAGTCTCTGATATGATCAGGGACTCTACCTGGAAGTTTGATAAGAAAGTACTTGCTTTTCTAATAGTGAAATACAAATAAGAACAATAAAAACAACACAATTTCTCTACACCAACATTCTCATATATAGTAGTGCGTGGGTGTCTTGACTACATGGATCTTAAGACGTGGCATGAATCTTGTGGAGAGGTACATATCCCATTTAATGTATGTCTAGTCAAGAAGCTTGTCTTACTGCGCAGGTGAACTATTAGCCATCAGCTCACAGTCTCTTCAACGTTTAGCATTGTCATACTTTAAATTGAACTGTCCCGCACTTTTCATTTAGTTCAAATCAATCCTGCCCACGTACATCTGAGAACATAAGAGCTAAGCTCCGTTGAGTGTTTCAAAGTGATTTACGGTACACACACACACACACACACACACACACACACACACACACACACACACACACACACACACACATATATATATATATATATATATATATATATATATATATATATATATATATATATATATATATATATATATATATATATATATATATATTAGAGTATTGTCATTCTCTGATACATATATACCCATAAAGGTTCCTCATACATTCCAGCTGATATCCCACTCAGCTAGTGAGTACGTCTTCATATTTGTCTTTGACTTCCTTGACGATGTATGAGACTTGAACGTTCGGTAGGGTAGCTTTCTGCGTATTAAAACTTAGCAAGTCTTTTGTTAAGATGGTGTTTAATCAACTATTATAACGTAGTATGATTTATATTCAAATCCTGTCAATGACTTTGGGCATTGATTGCCCAACACTATTCTCTTCTGTCTATAATAAATGTCCATATTACTTTATATTACAGCAAATGATAAGAGAGTTTAATAAGTGGAAATGATATTTGACTGGTAAAAATTGTAGTTAGTGAGATTTTTTAAACGTTGTACATTTTATAAGTGAACACTTATTGTGGGACAGAGGGATTACTATATATTCTTTTTGTGTATTAAACTATTTTTTATCATATTAAAAAACGTATAAAAATGTATGAAAAATATAAAAATGTACAAAAATAAATAAAAACAAATGAAAATATATTAAAACGTATTAACCAAAAAACTAAAAAAAAAAAAAAACATTTTTATCCTTGGGTCACTTTGTTTAGTACATAGAGCGTCCTTTGCTTAAAATAATAATAATAATAATAATAATAATAATAATAATAAAAATAATAATAATAATAATAATAATAATAATAATAATAATAATAATAATAATAATAATAATAATAATAATAATAATTCCGAGACTGGCGCGTCACTAGCGCGTCGACGCGCGGGTGACGTGTCATAATTCCTGAACTATTTTTCTTGGGATTTTGGTCTTTTAAATATCCAACCTTGCTAAACCCCCAATTGTACTTCACACATTGACCTTAACATTTTTTCATCCTCAAGGTCAACCAACTTAAATAGCCATTTGTAAAAATCATTTGTGAAGTAAAAGAATGTTTAAGGTGTAAACCAATTATCAAAGAGAGAAAGATAGAAGGGATAACTGGGTAGGGGTAGTTTAGGTATTCCTTACATGGCATAGAAAGGAGAGAAAGAATATGCCATGGGATATTCCTTTGCTTGGAAAGGAAGTGTATGAGAGAAGTTGGGTTAGAACAAACCATGGTTGGGTTAGAAGAGAAAGCATGGTTGAGTTGAGAAGAGAATATACCAAAGGAATATGCTTTCCTTGGTGAGAAATGGTGGATGTTGGAGAGGCTTAAAAGTTAACCATGGTTGAAAAAGAAAGGTAACCATGGTTGGGTGAATAGAGAATATCCAAGGGAATATTCCATCTTTGGGGAAAAGGTGAGATGAATGGTTGAGATGATTTGGTTTGAATTGAATGGCTAGGATTAAAGGGAGCCTATGTTGAGATTAATTTCCATGTGATGAAATGGAGAGGAGAGGATGAGTTGTGTGTGAGTTGGCAATGGGTTGGATTGTAAGAGGATATGTAAGAGTGGGATGTGATGGAGAGGAGCCTTGTGTGTGTATCGTGTGAGTAGTGTGTGTGTATTGTGAGGATAGACTTGTTTGGGATGTGATGTATATGAGAGTGTAAAGAATGTGTTGTAAGGATGGGATGTGTATAGGGAGTGAGTTGTATGTGTAAGGTTGAGGTGATGGGGAGCCTTGTGTGTGTGAAGAGAAGTATGTGAGTGAAGTGTGTGTATTTTGAATGAAAAGGTATGTGTGTGTGTGAGTAGTATGGGTAAGGATGTGTGTGTGTAGAAAATAGTGTATGCGTGTATAGGAAAGTGTATGTATGGGTGTATGAGAAAGGTGTATTGGAAATGCGTAAAGGGAAAGGAATATTGTAAGGAGGGAATATTGTGTGGGAGTTTGTAAGGGGACAAGAGTACACTTTTGTGTAAGATATGTAATGGAATAATAAGAGAATGTTGGGGATAAGATTTTGGGAAGGATTGTGGGAGGTTTGGTAATTTTGTCTTTTGTGTAAATAGGATTAAGAAAAGATTAAGAAATAATCTAATTGTCATTAGGAAGAAAAGGTTTAGACAATTAAGATTATGAGTTGAGAAAATCACATGTTACCTATAATTCCAAGTAACACAACGTCGAGAATCCATAGTTTCATAACTCGTGACTTTTCACGATTCGACGTACTCAACTAACACCTTGATACAAACAAGTCAAGTGCTTTGCCTTGATGTAAAGCATAACCGAAGCGGGAAAGGATGCGTTTACACACAGTGACCTTTGACTTAGTTTGACCAATAAGGGAGTAAACCCGTTACGTGATTAGAGAAGACGTAAGCACGGGTTATGAGCATATGGATGCTTTCACATGAGGTTACGTGAAGTATATAAGCTCCCTAGGTTTAGAAAAGCCTTGGCTAGAGGCATTTGATAAAACGTTTGAGTTGGTGTTTTGTCAAAAACGAGAGGTCGTGATTTTAAATCCCTCTAAGTCTAATACCTGTTTCGAGTGTTCCTAATGAAGCACTTATCATATTCATACCTGCAATGAAATATCCACATTTGTCGGGTAAGGGGAAAGCCGACCTTCAAAATTCGTCCCGACAACATCAGAAGCCTAGCGCGTCAGCCACGCGTCAAAGCGTGGCCAACGCGTCAGGAGCAGATGTTGGTTCGGGGAATTTTGGCTACCGTTTGTTATTTTATGTGTTTCGAAGATTTATTTGTCATCATTAAAACATTATGAGATCTTGATAATGTTGCCTCAACACATAACAAAACCAAAATTATAATACTACAAATAAAATAAAATAAATAAAATAAAAAGTGAAAAAAGAGGGTGCTAAAATCCAAATATGAGAGGCATGGATAACTTTTGAAGGAGGGAAAAAAACTTTTTTTGCCAAAATATGAAACTCGTCTAGACTCGGACCCAACCTATCTAGACTTGACTCATTTAGACCAATTTTTTAAAAGACCCATCTAAACAGAGACTCGTTTAGACCTAAATACATCTAAATTCGTAATCCAAACCCGACTTGACCCACCTATTTGCCACCTCTACTAAAATCGAAAACAAGAAACATTAAACGCTTTCTAGGGTTGACAAAGACTGTTGCGGAAAATTACAAAAAAAATCTATGAACTAAACTTGTGAACCAAAAAAAAAACAAATAACGATGATATGATACCATAAAAAAAATATAGTGCATGTTTTAGAAACAAGATCTATAAAAATAAGTTCTATTGATACAAAAGTTGGACGTTCCTTATTTGGGTTCTTGTTCTTGTACCAATCAGATCTTAATGCTTGAGACCTACGCACTAAGAAAACAAACAAACACCGTTAGGCTTATCGTGGAATTGTCTCCCATGATTATCCTCCGGTGTGAGAGTAAGTAATCGGTTTTTAGGGTTATATTGAAGAGTTAGGGTTGTAAGTCGTACCTTTAACGAGGGCTATGATATTCTTTATATAGGCAGGAAATCCTTAATGGATACGTGCTCCTTACTCTTCGGTATATATCCTGTTGTTTTTTATATATATCCCTTAAATAAGAGATATCTATATCAAAACCATAAATAACTTTGGGCTCGGGCATTCGTGAGCCCAAACCATTAGTATGGTAGCCCAATCATTGTTATGATAGCCCACTCGTGGTGGGTTTGGGTCTTAGTAATGTTCATTAATCAGGTTCGTGACCCGAGCATAGACTATACGTCATAATGTCTCCCCAGTCTAGTATGCGTAGGTATTAACCACGGATGCTAGACTAGTAATATTAGCGGCAAGCGTGGCGGGGAAGATTCTAGTATTTCCCGCCAAAAAGGAGATACGATGTATCTAGCCTGAAATTGTCCAACGTATCCCTTGAAATACGTGAAAAAGTGCATGTACCTGTTGGTATTCCAACCACACGATGAAAGTAGTGGGATCCATGTGTCGTTCATCCAAGGCAAGGGGAAACCCTATACAAAGGGTTCCCATTTTCACTATGTTTACCACAGTGAAAAACACCATTATCTCCATATTAAGAATCCTTGTACAAGAAAAGACTAGTATCTTTGAAGGTAATTGCATGTGCGCACCCTAGTAAAACTGGTTCGTCAATTAGAGGAGTTCCGTTCTGAGATGGACGAGGATGAACTTCACCAGTTTACCTCCGACTATTTCATCCCTCTCGCGGTGTATCCGGAAGTACCGGATGCGAACGCATGTATCGCAGACTTCCCTGAGGGGAAAATAGGGGTATACACGCGCTTTTTTGAGTTTGTGAACCAGCCCGTGCCTATATCCCTATTCTTGAGCGACGTGCTCAACTTCTACCATCTACATATCTCTCAGCTGCACTGTATAGGTGCGGCTAAAATAAAAGATTTTGAAATAAATTGTCGCTTACTTGCGATAAATCCTACTATCAACCTCTTCCGCGCGTTTTACCACACAACGTGGTCGAACGGGTGGGTAACATTTTCGAAGTGCCCAGGGCGCTATCAGTGTTATACTGAAAAAGTAGACGCTCTTAGGGGTTGGAGGGAAA